>MU383872.1:179599-329372 GCA_022495065.1 Xylaria telfairii
TTTTAAAACTTCTGTAATGCGTGAGCCAACTGACTATTTCCGGCAGATCGGCTGCCTCTTATAAATTTGGGTTTATATATTTCCCGTGTGGTGGATACCCCCCCCCCCCCCCCCCCCACTATCTCCTAGGGACCTTTGACCAAAACTTTCCAAGCACACAGTAGTTTGGGAGATGATTCAACGAGAGAAAAGCCGAGCTGTTTGGTTGGTAGTGGCAGTGAGAGCCGTTGCTGTTGAATTCGGTATATCTTGTAGTATATTTCGTTGGAGACGCGGCCTTGGCGTCCTGGTGTTGATTCTTTGACCCCACGTTTTTGCCTTTTCTCCTTTACGGTACTATTACTCGACAATTCCCATAAGCGCATGGATAGGCCGTTATGAATAGGGAAATGGTAGGTAGATCAAGTCCGTGCTATATTCTGACTGTATTCTATGGTATCTGTCGAGAGAAAGACCGCCGGTACCAACTACCTGCTCAAAAACCAAATCGCTACAGCGAATGTCGACAGAACAAATATCCATGACATAACCCCGGCGATGACGTGTTCCCGCACTACTTTCGAGGCATCCATTTTGTTGTTGTTATGGGGAAACGGGATATCTGGTACCGGGACGTTGAGAATTCGGCAGAGCGGTTCCCACCCCTCGCTGACATTGTACCAGAACAGCTTTTCGGGGGGGACGGTCTCACGCAAGTGCTGCTCGTGTTTCCGTAGCGTATCCTCTTGGATCTTTTCCGATTGGTACCGCCACTGCATAATTCCACTAAACTTGAACATCCAGAGTCCGTATACCTGGCTCTTGCGTAGAAAGAGAACTACCAGGGGCAGATACCACGTCGACATCATGCTGTTCAGATGGCTCATACTCCTCCACCATGATTCCTCGTCTCTAGTCGTCGCGATAACGATGGCTTCGGGGTAAACTCGCATTATCTCCGGGGTAAGTGTAGCCGCCGGGCAGTCCATCGTAGCTACGTAACCGTCGAGGACCGACGATAGCAGCCAGTCGAGCTTCTTCTCGTCCGAGAAAGATCGTGCTTTTGGAGCCAGTGTCATGATCTGCAACCAAGCGCCGATCTGATCCATGGGTCCACCAAGAGATTGAATACCAGAGTCATGAACCGGCCCCTGTAGAAGTATCGTTAAGGCCTCGTTAAGTGTCTTGGTACCAGTGCGCGACCTATCCATGTCAGCTTACGTTCATATCTTTAGAAGGTCGTATCGGGCGGCTTCGACGTCACAACGGACGTAGGCATCTCTCGCTAGTCATGTTAATATATGATACCTAACAAACTTAACTCACATTCCAGCACCAATAACCCGAAATTTGGTTCCAGGCGGACCTGGAAGCGAGGGTTGCTGCCCCATGGTCTAAATCTTCAATGTACCCAGTCCAATGTCGTGACTTGTCTTGGCGGGCGCTTCCGGTCTCCCTTCGTCTGTTGTTAAATCGCTTAATGGCAGCGAGCCGTGGCGTCAACGATAGAGGCTATGGCAACATTGTCCTTTATAGCAGTCGTGATAGCTATCTTCAAAGTACGTCATCTTCACCAAATTACCAAGGGGTCGGAAATTTTTGCATCAACAATAACGATGTCGTCTTGAGCCTAAAGAGAGTTGAATATAAATGTCTTGGCACTTATTCTAACGCACGGCCTTTCGCCGATGGGTCGGCAGGACCCTTTATGCGTTCCGTGGCGCCTACATTATGGCATACACAACTTACTATCGGATATTCGGCAAGGAACTACTGTTGGCTCCCTGCGGCGAACTTCATGGTGTCTCCCCAGCCTGGTGTTGCCCCAGATCCCCACACAGCCCTAGTTAGACAGATGATCTGAATGGTTGAAGATTGCCAAGCCGGCTGAACCCTGAAAACCGACATATGTTCGGTCCTTCCAGAAGTAGGCAACTTTGAACTGGCAATTTGAACTGGCATTCCAGGTATGTAGTATAGATGAAACCCGGGTGCGGAGAGTCATACTACCGCTATCGATTGTGTGTACAAAACAAGAAGATCGACGATTCGGCTTTGACTCCATGGTATAATAAGTCGCGACTTTTCAACTATTCAAAGGGCATGATCTTCGGTTCCCCATATGTCTGAGACTCCGATTAGCAAGTGTCTCGGGTGTCTCGCCCGCACCGGAGAGAGGGGAACGATTTGACACCAGGTTAGGCGATCGAGGCAGCTAGCTAGCCTAGCCAGCCAGCCAGCCAGCCCTACTCGTAGCGTGGACAATATAATGACATCGCTCAGCCTGGCGCAGTCAGCCCAATCCCAATAGCCCAAACACTTACGCTAACAGCCGCTCGGGACCGGCAGCGTCGGTAGCCAGTTTTCAAGCACGGACGCCAGACCAATTAAAGAAGTATACAAGCTTCAGCTACTCATAGCTCGAAGCGCCTCGTCGATATCTAGCGAGGGTGGATGACGGGCTAGCGTTGGGGGCGGCGCGTCAAACGTTGTGTACGTAAGACGAGAGCTGATACCAACAACGCACGCACATTCTGCACCCAAGACAGGTAAAAGAGCTTGAGTCTGGATACACCCAGCAGTCTAGACGGTGGCGCTTTATGGTGATGTACCTTTGTACCTGCCTAACCTGCCTACGTTGTGGATGTATCCGCTCATCCAGGCTCTTCCGGCGGAGCATGCGGCACCGGGTCTGGCAAATGGTAGCGAACCCGGCGAGTTTTCGTCCTATGGGGTGAGCAATAAATGCCGCCAGCGCCAGTTTTGCCCCCCATCCGTGCAGAAAACGACTTTCCCTTTTTCTCCTTCAAATGACCTTAGTGTGCAGACGGAGAATATTGGCTGCCGGCCGGGGGCGCGGGTGCGATAATAATGTAAGCATGGGATTTCTTTCCAGCGCTTGCATCTAATTTCGAGTAGCTCTAAGCGAAATCTCGTGAGCAGGAATATTGGACCGCAATGAAGTGTCGTAGAGCGCAGCGCTACACTAGATACTGTATATTGACTCCGTGGTTCCATCGCGCTGCTCAGCTGTTCAGTATAATCAACTCTTTGACCTGATAATAGTGGATAGGGTGAGGTGGTCCGGTCGATCAGGAGAGTGGGCGAGCGAGCGCTTTCTTTGTCTTTCTTCTCGCGCGAGATAGTGTAGGACAGCAGCATTACTACGTAGGGTATTCCTACCGCCTGCCGATTTGACAATTTGATACGCGGCTTGGCACTACCCGAGAGGTGCGAGAGGCGGAAGAGTATCGTGATGTATCGTGATAGGTACCTCTCTCTGCCCCGTTGGGCGTTGAGGGGTGGCGGGAGTACAAGGTTAGCTGTAGTGTAGCTGGCGTAGTAGCAGACCGATGAGCCTATAAGCGATAAGACGTGCACATGTGTGGGCTTGATGATGAGTGCATACAGTACGCGCTTAAAGTTGCTGCTTCCTCGCCCTTGCGCTCAATGTTCCGTGCTCACCGACACTGTTGGTTGCGACTCTACTTAGGCATGCCAGATAGTCGCCGTGGACTGCTGCTGTTATGCAGCAGGACGGTAGGTAGGTAGGTGCTGTAGGTAGCCTGTAGGTAGCCGTAGCCTGTAGGTAGCCTGTAGCCTGGCAGCAGGGCAGCAGGGCAGGGTGCCAGTATGGATGCGTTAGACATGTCCACCCGCCCACCCGCTCTGGTAGCTCTGGTCCGCCGGTGGGTGGTGGGTAGTGGTGGTGGACGCTAGCCAGCAGCAGGCCCAGCAGGCCCAGCAGCTAGACAGGTACACCAGAGGAGGTATCTCGACGCTAGGTTCCGTTTAGGGAAAATAGGCGGGGTCCACGTGGGAAGGGACCTGATGCTTGGGTGGCGTGATACCAACGTTGTTGCGCCGTCGTTGGCCAGTGCGAAGGGCCGATCCCTGATCCGGTCAAGCGAGTCCCAGGCGTCTGTCTTCCTAAGCCACATCCACCCGTGCGGTCTGTCCACTGGGCAGCACGCTACTCGTAGTATACACACTCCGGCATGTACCTACAGGCTACCGGCGCGCCCAAGTACCGCGTGCCCGCTGGACGCAATGTAATGTGGAATGAACTTATTATCATGTAAGTCATCCGCAAATAAGTGGCCTGCGCAGCACGGTGCTGCCAGGGCCTGCCTGTCCGGGGAGGCAAGGGCAAGGGCAGGGCAAGGGCAGGGCAAGGGGAAGGGTTCAGTTGGTTATTCATAGACGACGCCCTGGGGCACCGGGGGTCCAGGGTTGGCTCAAAGCGGAAGTCGTTCGCTCGCGGTCTCTAAAAGTTGCTAAAAATGCAGTCGATTGCGGCTTCGGGCAGGTCAGTGGGCGGTGGGGAGGGTCTCATTCCCAAGTTCCAGCCCATCGTCGAACTATTGAATGCTGCATTAGGGCGCACCTGGACTCGCTGGCCTGCGTCGGCATCTCCCACGAGGGAAATCGAGCACTGGGCATGATTGCTCCGTCCCCTCCTTCCCTTGTTGTTTTCGTGTAGTGTGCATTGTACATTGTAGCGCGTACCGTAATGGTGTCGCTCAAGCGCCGTGCAAGTCCCAAGGGTCCACGAGCCTAGGAGTAAGTCGTGCAGATGATAATGCCAGCAAATCCCCCCTCCAAGGGCCGTAGTCCTGAGAAGAGGAACGATCGACATTCGATATCAACTTCACAGTTCCTCCCAAGATCCAAGACGAGTCTTCTCACATCTTGCCATACCATAAAAAATAATACACACCCCTCAGCCAGCACCACCGACAGACACAGACAACACCAGACACTAGACACTAAGCCCAACGACTTATACTTATCACCGGCGTAAGACATAAGACGTACTATCCCGCCACGCTACCTCAGGTCTAGCCATATAGGTATGTATTGGCCACCTTGATAATCGACCACTCTGGAATCCGGCCTCGAGGGGTCTTATATATACCCACGATACCGCAGAAGAGCTCTAGATTCTGACGCATGTGAGCAAACAGCTTAGGCACATTGCACATTGCACATACACGCACGCATACACACTTATATCAAAGTCACATCAACTCGTCCCCATGGCGACATCATCACCCTCAGCGTGCGCTGCTTCTAGACACCCCGTCGACACGATGCATATGCACACGTGTGGAAACTGCGGTACGGAATACACCACCGGTAGTTGTTGGTACTGCCATCCCCAGAGCCGGCCCCAGATCGCCAATGAGACGGCCACCTAGACGTGCGACCACCCGGTCACGATCGTCTACACGACACCGGCGAAGGACGGTCTCGATCCCTCCCGTCGTTCGCCACCTGCGCGGGCATCGTTGGCCCGATGGAACCCTACCACGCCCTACGTTTGTTTCAACTACATCATCGATGGGACACCCTGCCGACGAAATACTACATTCGCTACCCTAAGAGCCGCAGGCTCACTTCGTCGTGATGAGAAGAGATGACGAGTACGATAAGTGAGGATCGGAGGTCCCTCGTCACGCGAGAGGGCCCTCCCAGGAAAGCAAACGGGATAGTTGTTCGGGAAAAAGCTGTTGCTCAGGAAGGAACTACGACACCGGTGCAGGTCACAGCACGCCCACCCCCTATTCCCACTACAACCTCCGCGGAACTGCCACAACGGTCGGGTTCATGATGAGTTTATGATTGGTTGTTTCGAGGAGCACAGCACAGCACAGCGTTTTTCTTCCCTTTCTACGATCATGGGCGGAGTTCAGGAAAAATACCACTGTCGTTTAATTGTATTAGTAGCACCAACCGCCAAAACCCTTTTTCGCTTCGTTAATGGGGACGGGACGGATTTCCCTTCTATCCTTGTTATTCATCTAGGGTATTTTTTACTTTTTTTTTGTTGTTGTTGTTGTTTAGGTCATTGGCTGCGCGTGGGAAAATGGCCAACGGTCGGGTATTGTCATTCCTGTCTCTAATTGAAGGACAAACAGAACTAGGAAAGCTATCAGCGCCCTTCATCAATACAGACAAATCAGTTTCTCCTTCGACGTCCCCCCTCCAGTGTCGCTAGATGAAAGAAAGTGCCCTACCACACCACCCGCGAGCTACCCCTACCTCCCTATTTGAGAATTGCATCATAATCGGCGCATGTTGTCCCAGTGAATTCGCGCAAATTACCATAACCCCGGCCCCCTCCGTCTTCCGCATTGCCATCGGGCAAAGCAGATAGGCTGGCCGGGACTCTCAAAAGGGGGGAGGGGTGCATGCAAGTGGCTTTGCAGGTTGCAGCCCCCAGGCAACATCCAATAACTTTCTACCCGGAAATTTTTGCTTCGGGAACACAACGCATGCAAGACACATCTAGGCCAACATCTTGCAGGTTCTTTTGATTGTCCGATTGATCTATTCTTGGTTCACTGGTACCTGTGTGACGTGACATATCACATTTCTAGAATGTCATCTCGCTAGGCACATCTGCAGTGATACCCTGGGTGTCGTGCGACCCCCAGAGCTCTGGGCCGAGCGGTTTCATTTGGGGACATCGAAGCTATATATTTGTTCATTTCCTCCGATTCTAGACGTTCGCGTCGGTCACCTGTCTTCCTCTTATTCCTCTATTCCCATTTTTTGGGTCCGTTTCTGGACCACTATTTAATACCTACGGGTAAAAGGCCCTTGGCCCTAATAATGGAAGTTTTAATAATTATTTCCAACACTGCTTATTATAGGGATAGATATTTGGAGCTTGCAGATAAGACGCTAATCAATATTCTATAATAATAGAGTGCGATGGCACGGTTGACTAGCCGAGCTCCCGTTGTGAAATGCAGAATATGCTATTCAATAATGAAGGACTATCTCAATAATACCATCTAATTTCTGCATGCGCAGAAGCACAGATTTGCATTATGTTCAGCCTCATGGCGCCCTGGCAGAACGTTGTATTGCATGTATAACGTTCCTTTCGGGTACCGGAGAGACCTGCAGCAGCAAAAAGCGACAGTAATATTGGTATAATCACGACATCCGGTCATTCCGTTTTCGCTGCCTTGTGATTGAGTAAATATCAAGCCATGATTCCGAGAAATAGGTGATATCATGCTTCGCGATGGATATGGTGTCTCCGAGGCTGTGCGAGAGACGCCCTGCCGCTAGAATATTGCGCATTCTCCATCTAGGCTCAGACATCTAGAATAGAAATGCAATGTGCATCACTATTTGAGACTGTTGCGCGTTTAAAGACAATCCCCGACGTTACAACACATGGCTCAAATAGATATTGAATATTTCATCAACGATGTTTGGCAAAAAGGAAACGATAGATTGAAAGCCAACATGCCAATACTCATCACATGCATCCAGGGCTTTTGTCCATAAACACTCAGCACACACTACAGTACCTCCGCATTTAGAACTGATAAAGTGCTCATATTATACCACTGGTAGATATGTGCCAGGCGATTGACATGTTGCCCTACCTTGCACATTTGGTGTCGCTGTCGTTGATCAACATTCCATTTGCCCCGGGCGTCAAGGCAGGTCCGGGGTAACGCAAAAAGAGCACCTAAACTATTGTTCCTTGCTACCGTACCGGAATTGTAGGAGAACACGACCCTAAGGCTGCACGTAAATACGTATATGTGATGAACTTCATGTGGGCGGCTAACGCAGCAACATGTGCAATCGCACTATGAAAAGAGCGCCGGATGGCCGGAAGTATACCTAACTGAGGATATCAAATATCACATTGAAATATCCAAATGCCAACAAGATAAATTCTGTACACCAACAATGTCCAGGCATGTGGTATGACGGCGCAGGCTTGCCGTTTAGATTTGTTATTGACACTTCTTTTGACTCACTTTTTAGTATCATACAGATGGTGCGCGTAGGTTCTTTTAGATAGGAGGAAGTTCTGTACCTAATTTTACCTAACGTTCACATCATCCATCAGGGGCCATGTCAGGCCGACTACGCTTGAAAGCGCTCGGCCTTATCGCACTGTCGACCAAGGCACGCCTCTGACTCAAGAAACTCCTCCCGCGCGTGGAAGCCCTTAGGCACATCCCACAAGTCAAGGGCTATTAGGCTAACATAGCCGTCGGCTGGGTATATAATGTCTAGTTTACACCCCTAGCATCTCTCAATTCCGTAAATGCATTGATAGTCGAATCACTCTAACTTAAATCGACGATGGATATAGTAGAACCCTTAAGCTAGCACCAAACGACTTCGTTGGGAGAGGGACAGAGAAGCGAGCTTGTACGGCGCCCGAGTTACCTAAGGACCAAACTATCAGCGATGTCGTACAACTAAACTAAAAGTATATTATGATCCTACCGTGGGGTCGGACAACTTTGCCCCAGATCTGTAGAATACCTTCTCGTTAGTAACTCAACGTAGGAGGCCCTGAATTGATTCGCGAAATTGCCTACCACACGCGTGTGGGTGCCTCCTATAGATGAGCAGTTAGTATGGTCTCGAACATACACGATACAATTATGTGGCGAGATGTCGAGTGGTGTGTAATCTTTCAACATACTGGTCTCCTTCGGGGCTTTATGGATGAAGGCGATTTTCTTGCCAAGATAGAAGCTATAAATGAATGTCAACAAGCTGGTAGCCAGCATGATGCGTTTGAACATGCACATACTTGGCAGCCTCAGTATTATCAACCCCCTCGATCTTGACTAGGCTTCTATTAGGGTGTGTGGTGTGCTTATTTTGCCTATACCCGAGGTGTCGGGCCCTACTCGTGCCCCCTGTCAGCCACATCCCACGACATTGAAAACCGAACTGGCACTAGTTGCGATGTTGCGCAGAAGGTAAAAATTGATTTACGTGGGGTGTACTAACTTGACGTAAACTTCAAAGCACCTCCGTTAGTAGGTGTTTTAAATTAAAGGTCTAGAGTTATATACACTTACGTCGGTGACCAGCTTCTGTCGGCATCTTGTTGATTATAAGTAGTAGATCCTTCAGCTGTGGTACTACTGTAAGGGAGGCCGATGGCGTAGCTCAGCTTGGTATCAGAAAGTGCTGATGTGGGATGTGGGTAAGGTCGCGCTTGATAAGATTAGATAAGATAAATAAAGTACATAGGTACTTATTTACCTTACTCCATATTTTCCACGCAGATGCCGCACCCTAAAGAGGCAAGTACTATACCTATCCAGGTCCCTGCCGAGCGATTTGGAATCGGCGGGGAAGCACCTTTGTCGCAGACCCAGGGGGGTCGCTTTGTTTCACACCACTGACGTGATTGAGCTCAGCAACAGCTCTCGCCGGCGAAGCTGCATCCAAATTCAGTATTCTGGGATTTGTCATGGACCATTGAAACTGTCATCCATCTCGAAGAGTAGTGGCGGCGCAACGTCAACGACATATCTTAATCCCTCTATTTCTTTATTTCACCTTTCTGCTTTCTCCAATTCATCCACTCCCCTTGGCAAACCTGTACATCGCGCACGTCTCAAGCATCAACCAAGCCGTTGAAATATATTGCATGTCAACGTCGACATCATCTCCAGCGTCGAACGAGAAACACGCCTCTGGATCCCTAAATAACACGAATAACAGTGTTACCTTCCGCACGGCACTGCTCGCCCTCGCCTGTGCATTTCTCCTGATGGCATTTGGTATGCCCTCGTTTGTCCAGCGCCTCTTCCGCCCCATGTCGACCGCCATGGGTATTACCAGCAGCGGCGGTGGATCGCCACGCCCCGCCGTTCCTGATGGTGCCGAGAAGGCCACCTTGGGTGCCGGCTGCTTCTGGGGCGTCGAGCACCTGTATCGCAAGCATTTCGGCGATAAGGGTATCTATGACACTCGTGTGGGATACACTGGTGGCGATTCCACGAACCCGAATTATAAGCAGGTGTGCTCGGGGAAGACGGGACGTAAGTTACCACCATTTTTTGCGCTTGTGATTACGCTTGTGATTACTGCAGTCTAGCTGCCTTTCAGCTTATGGGCTTTCAAACGAGTGCATCGGAACTAACAAAATGCGACAGACAATGAGGCCTTGCTGATCTACTATGATCCCACGCGGATTACGTACCGTCAGCTCCTCGAGTTCTTCTACCGGATGCATGACCCGACAACGATGAATAGACAGGGTCCAGACACTGGGACCAACTACCGCAGTGGGATCTACTTCCACAACGAGGAGCAGGAGAAGGTTGCCAAGGAGGTCACAAAGCAGGCCAACGACCAGTGGTACAAGGGTGGTATCGTGACCGAGGTCGTCCCTGCGGGACCCTGGTGGGACGCCGAGGATTATCATCAACTATACCTCAAGAACAACCCTTGGGGTTATGAATGTCCCAGCCATTTCCTGCGACCGTTTGAGCCACTGGAGCAGAAGTGAGTCGAACTGAATAGTTTGGTATGATGAGTTTCAGATAAGAGGCAAGAAGCAGCTCGTGAGCATCATTTGTACGAGGCGTGGTAACAGATATAACGGTGTAAAATTGTATGACACGTTATTTTGGAAGCTATACGCACTGTTACAGTTACTGTGAGCCTTATTGTCCTGTTTTATTGCATTACTAGCTAGGATAATCTGATCTAGAACGAATGATACAAAGGCTGGGTGCCATGCACTGGGTAGCTGTCGAACGAATATGAAAGTCCTAGTCTAACCGTGAACAGCCCTTAGAACTCATAAGATAAGCTATATTGATGTAACTCAATCTGCGATCTTGATGGAGGGTTGTATAAAACCTATCGCTTGTGTTTGGTAGTGCATTAGTTTAATGCAACTATAAGTCATTCTCAGTCTTTATACACCGACCCTAGCAGGTCAAATCAGAACTTACCTGACGTAGTTCGACACATGAAGCTGCTTTATTGCGGCTGACTAATATACAGAAACAATTCGAGGTACGGCCCTTATAGCGCTCAATTTTGCCGCCGTGTACGGACATAGCTGTGGCATGGAAGAAGGAGAGAGATGGATGACTTTTCAAGATGACATCTTGCGCAATGTTGGGTTTCTCCGGTTTTCATTTACGAGCCTTACAAGCCTTACAGGCCTTGGCAGGACCTTGGAATCAGGCACATATAAACCTCTTAAACCCGACCATGAATCATTAATTAGATAGAAATAGGATTGCATCTCTCATATTATTTAAGTAACTACACTCCCTTGTAGGAGATGTTTAGAAGAGTCAACATCGATATAGTGGCTATGAAAAAAAATAATAGCAGGAGCTTGAAGCCCGTCAGTTCCGGAGCACCTGGGCGTAGCCGGAGTTAAGATCGGACGGAACCCCGTCCACTGTTCCAGCGATTTCCTCGCCAGATGACAGCTAAGTAGTGCTGGCGCACAGGCCATCGTTTGATTACATCAGCCACCAACTGGCGTCGTCATACCTAGCCACCGATTGAGAAAGCTCCCTCTTGCATCTCAATTCTCTCAATTCGACGCCATCGATCCTATTCAATTCTCCTTTCCGTTGCAACGAACGCACACCCGTGGACATTTTGGGATTGTGAACCTCAACACAGACAATGTCATTCACAATAGCGGTTCGTCAAGGGCCTGCGCGCCTTGCGACCAGACTGCCCACGGTCGTTAGGTCGTCGCTTCGCGCTTCGGCACCCCTCCGAGCATTCCACCAACGCGCCACCAAGCCTTCGACCTTCTTCACATCCAGAGCCACGATCGCTTTCTCGACCCCGCGCGCTGCACCCAAGAATGCATTGGTGCAGTCGAGAGCATACAACCAACAGTCCTCCCAGACCGTGGACCAGGGCTCGCTGTCCCGGAAACTGTTAATGGGCGGTGCCATCTTTGGCGGTTCCGTTATCGCCCTCAACCTCGTCTTCAACCGCGAAACCCGCGAGGATGGCGGCATGCCTGCTTTTGAGAGAGCCTATTTGAATTCGACCTTCCTGCACACCGGCTTGGGTATCGGCATCATCGGCCTGACAGCGCGACAGATGATCCAGAGTGGTTTCGTTTACCGATTGATGGTTACGAGCCCCTGGGTTGTGGCCATCGGTGGTCTGGCTCTCAGCTTCGGTACCATGATTGGAACACGAGCCATTGATCCTGATAAGTAAGATTATCTCCGTCTTAGTGCTTCTTATATAATATGCTAACTTCGTCTGCCTTAGCTACGTTCCCAAATACGCCCTCTGGACCGCCTTCAACGCCACTCAAGCCGCCTTCGTTGCGCCCTTGCTTGCCTTCGCCCCTGGTGCCCTTATTGCCCGCGCCGGCCTTTATACCGTCGCTATGATGGGCTCAATTTCTTTCGTCGGCGCCACTGCTAAGCAAGAGAAGTACTTGTATATCGGAGGTCCTCTGCTGGCTGGTGCTGCCCTGGTTGCTGTTTCCGGATTTGCCCCTCTGATCATCCCCGCGACCGCCGTCCGAACCCTAGCTCTCACTGAGAACCTATGGTTGTACGGTGGTCTCGCCGTTTTTGGCGGTTTCACTCTCTACGACGTCCAGAAGATTTTGTATCATGCCCGCTTGGCCGAGCAAGGCATCATCAAGAAGGATGCCATCAACGAGAGCATTTCTCTCGAACTGGACTTCCTCAACCTCTTCATTCGCATGGTCCAGATCTTGATGCTACAACAGAACCGCCGTAAGTGAAAGATTCCGTGATGTTGGTGAGAATAGGAGGGCGCTGGAAAAATGAGGCATGTTACTACGCATAGTGCGTAATAGCAATCAAATTGAGGGTTATTGTGGTGGTTTGGAAAGTCTCTCTTCATTGCAGTCGTAATGGAACTCCTCTCTTAGTTAAAGAGATCGCAACACTCATCCCTACCGCAAATAAGGTAGTTTGGTCCTTTGTGCAAGTGTGTAAATTACATAGTTAGAAAAATAAACAAAGTTGAAAAAAATTGTAGAAAGAGATCATTACCTTCAGCTCGTCAAAATGTTTGGAGGGACGAGGTTCATCCTAAGTCGGTGGTTCATACCTACCTTAGCAAGTGGTCTATTTCGAACTCTACCGTTTTCTATCCTCTCAGGTCCCCCATTGTGCGGTGTCCTACTACTTTGATCTATTAGGCTGTTGTGCGATGCCCCGGCTAGCCCATCAGATATCGCGAACGGCGAGACAGGCCAGGAGGCTACGCCGGCACTCGTTCAAATCGCCTACGGGGGTTTCCCCACGAATTTTTACCGGTGTGATCACGAGGTATCCTGGAGCGACGGGAGGAGGTATACCGGAAAAGCAGGTGTTTGAGGGTGTGGCGAAATGGTATTTGGGGTAGGACAGAAACAAGCGTGGAGGATTCGGTTATAGAGACCATGAGCAATGGGATGTTGAGCCACATAGGCATGATCTGGTGCTATTATGTATATAAGGAGGTCCAGGGCTAGCATGATTTTTTGTTGTCGTTGATCTATTTGACGCCGTACGAGCACCTCTTAGAGGGTATTCGGCGTGAGGCGAGACCTAAAATAATGTGCCCGTTTCCTCTACGTTACGCTTCCCAGAGTTGATCTTCTGTTACTCTGGGTCCCTCTATTTACTAACGTAATTACTTGGAGTGAACAAATCTATTCATTTTCTTGGTCTTGTAGCCTTCTGAGCGCCGAAAACCATGGACTTTAAGCAGGACGGTGTTGATCATCATCCCCGTTTCGTCGATATCGATCTCATGCTGTGATATATTGTTTACTAGTCACCGGGAGGGACCGTCGCTAGTTTTGCTTAGCAAAAGCGAGTATTGTGATCTTAACAATACAAGTAGTGTAACTTTGACTAACTTAGCTCAGTGTGAAAAAACGAGCTCGTAACCACATTGAACCATTAAATAGGTAGAAGAACTTGATTCTCTAGTATGCGATTCTACATCATCAGTACAGTAATGCGAGTCTTAGACTCAACATATATGTCATCGACCATCCTGGGTACCTAGATAGCCTGGGTCAACGTCGCCATCTATGGAACGATCCATTTGTGACTCGATTGTTTTAAGTGTTCATCGCCTTAGCCTTTATTCGTCGATCGACTCCTGAACTAGTATATAACGACTAGTAATTGCAGTCGGGACCGCTATAGCCATTCATCGAATGTCTGAAGCCTATAAGGTTCTGCCAGGCAGCACCTCCGTCTCTGATGGTACATATGCCTTTATTCTTGTATGGTCGCCTGGATGCAAAGCATACAAAGATGCTGCGTGTTTTCGTAGGTAAATGTTTATAAGATTAAGAGATGTTTTGAAGCTCTATATCGGAGAATGTAAGCGATAACGGCGAAATTGACAATCGACGAGTATGCCCACCTCGGCTTGTGTAGCAACCTATCTGGAGGCTGTTCTCTCACGTTTAGAGGAAACGATAGAAGCTTATGAGGATGGGCCGAGGTATAGGCTACACATTGCACTCTACGCATGAAGATATTCGCCCAAAAAATAACCCCAGATGGTGGCGGGGCGCCTCGTCCCCAGATCGTTCTGTACGCATTACCTATATGTCATGTGCAGATGTTCTAGTCTACAATCGGAATGTCGTTTAGGAACAGTCTTCATACTTACCTGTTAGCGAAGTAACTTTAGTGACTTAAGTGATATTTAAACAGGCTTGTCTTGATAGCGTCTCTCATCAATTTACCTACCTAGCTGCTACATGTGTCGCCATATCGTACTCTCGTGTTTGGTTCGCCACCTTCCGATTCCAGTTCTATCATCCGATATCAATCATTGGTCATCCCGGGCGCAGCAACACGGACCTCAAACACAGGGATCGACACAGAGACGCAGGGGAGATGGCGGAAGTTGGAGAAACAATCTAGAACACCCGGAACCCCGGCACTCGTGCTCCGGACGCAAAGAAGGCCGCTTGAGATAGATGATGGTCGACGTGTTGGAAGGCGGCCCCTATTCTCTGAATTCGCTCAGATTCTGCTTACCTGAGGTTCGGCGGGATTTAGGGTAGGGTGTAGATGGGGTTTAGATTGCGATATATCTATCGTGGCCATTCAGCGAAATGCGGAATAATACAGTGGCGGAGGTAGTGGAATGTGAAAGATCGATTCGTTCACTGCTTGTTGTACATACCTACTCAAACCCCGAAACCGCCCCTCCCCTGTGTTCTAAATCGGTCAACGGCCACGCCGGCAGCTTAGAAACCGGGTAGACGGCAGGCCAGGTATGTTGAGAGGGCGCGTACCCATTGGCCGAACCAAATTTGGAGCGCGCTGCTGATGGTGGGGGGCTCCAGGTACAGTACCATACTGTAGGCAGGCTGTCCTTGCTGTAGAAATCTTCTCGAACTTTTGAAACGACGGGGGTTCTAGACCACTGTCGGGAGGGAAGACCGAAATTACGCCTGCCATGGTTGCTGTCAAGGGAGACCTGGCTGTTGGTCTGCAAGGCTTCGGCGGACAAGGCCAAGGCAGCGCAACGCTCGAGCCATATAATCAAGCCAGCTAAATAACTAAAAAGATGGCGCGGCGGCTCGGGCCTCACATCGCTGTCACAGGCGAAGCGGGTCGTAAAAACGGTTCGTAAGATTACTTACTTACTTACACACAACCCTGTTGCCAACCAACGGTAGGAGCTATGGCAAATATTAGCAATATTTTTGAGTTTTGTAAGTGACTGAGAATGAATTACGTATATCAAAACCAGCGAAGCCCTAATGTAGATAGATATATGGCCATTCTAGAGATAGAGAAGATAGGATTTGAACCCGTCATAAGAGTGGATTTATTGCTATCCATAGTTTATTATGTGCCGTTTCATCTGACTATGTGGCTCATGTAAGCTTCCTCAATCTCACTGCTTGCTTTTTGTTTCTCCATTTCCCTAATTTTTTTTCTCTTTGCACCTCTTCGACAACAGATGCCGTGATCGGCGACAATTTGTGCGCTCCACGTGGCTTTAAAGTTTGTAACCAGGTCCGGGACCGTCATGAAAACAAGAAAATTGGCTGTGGGCGTGACTCTGAAGGAACTGAAGAACTCCACCAGATGATGTTGTTTGATGTCAGAGCAGCTATCCATGCTCAACCAGGAGTACAGTGTGCGTGCGATATGTATTGGGTAGTTATGCTTAATGTTGGGCTTCCCTCACATGTTAACCTAGTGTTTATTATCCCAAGATAGAAGGACTAGACAGATACTGTATCAACTCCGACAGGTGTCATGCAGCAGAATTGCACTTGGGTTTCTTCCAGTCTAGATCATCTGAATAGAGTCTCCTTCTGTCCGCTTGATGTTGGGTAGCCCGCTTTCTACCCCGGACTAGTTTAGATGATGAGCATAGAACATGCATCGACTCTGCGAATAAATACACTAGTTCAAGTTGCGTTGTAGACACGTCTGCCTTCATGAGATTTATCCGAAAATAGACTGTTCGCCCCAAAGCCCCATGCTACAATCTACGTATGAAGTAAGACTAGCCTGCATACAAAGAGCGGAACCGCCTACATTATGCAGCGGCGACACTTTCTGTAGTGCTGATTCAGCGGTGTGCTATGGTAACAGTAGTGGCAGCAATCGATATTATGCATGATTCAACCGGTCGAAAATTTAAGCCAGTCTGGAAGATGCCCGTGTTGTAGGGCTTACCTACTCAGCTACCTAACCTAGCTAATAATAAAATAGCAGGCAAAGTACGGAGTAAGTCCCCGAGATGCTTTCAGCCGAGGCATTCCGCATCGCCCTCTACGCTACGTCAGTGGCACTCCATAGTGACGTCGAGTATAAGCAGCTGTAAGTACAGCAATGAGGCCTGGGCTTGTTAGATCTGGTTCTGTCCCTGAGCTCCGACAATTTGTTAAAAGTCTACTGTATCTCATTCATTCAACTATTGTCTAAAGTCCAAACTTTGAAGTCGTCTTTGCGTGTTGACCGGTGGGCCTCGGTATTCTGCTGTACTCCCACCCTTGTCGTAACGAACTTCCAGAAAAAGTCCAAGCCACCCCGACGCGCCATTACGGATCTACACTAAGTCAGATTACTGTCGAGCCAGTCTGTGCTCCGTGCTGAAGCTCCCTGCTCCCCACGCAAACGCGTTCCCACATGGATGGCCGGGGCATAGTATTCGCTCAGTGCCGACAAAAGGCACCCTAGTTTGGCAGGACCCATTACCCCTCGAAGCTTGCCCGATGCTATTAAAAGAGGAGCCAAGCGATGATAGGTCACAGAAAGGTAAAGGATGCAATCTAGATACTTGCAGTAATGCTATGGCCATGGGCGGTAGTCTTCATATAATGTATTGCATGCTCTGGGGCTTCGAGAGTCTGCATTGTGACTGAATAGTATTTGAATGAACTTGACCCTGAGTAGATGATGTGTACAAGATCGTAAGTAAGTACAAGCGTACCCAGTGTAGACGATATTGCATGGTAGGTAAGTAATACGGCAATCTGTTAAGGTTAGATATAGATGTACCGTCGCAAGCGTTCCTCTCCACCCCCAGCACAAACCCAGCACCCATGATCTACAATCAGCCCAGCGTCTGTCTCAGACGGTTTTAGCTCATAGCAAAGTCCCATCCCGACAATCCTGACCAACCAAGTCAGGTTGCTAGGGGTCTTGATTACGGAAAGTTTAGTCCTACAGCATACCTAATCTTCAAAGGTCGGAGCAGTAGGTGGGAGCTTCCTGTGTCATTGTCGTGGCCTTCTTGTTCCCCTCAGGCCTTTCAACTTACCTAGCATCACCAGCTGACCGTCACATATCCCTTGCTCGCTATACAGCATATATACATACTTAAAAATACGCGTTTCCTGGGCTGCGTTGTCGCACAGGTCCGCCGCACCCGCTCAATCAACCCCCCTGTTTGCGCAGCCCTCCCGTACCGCTGATGTGCATGCGACAAGCTGCATAAACTCCAAAGAAAGAAAAGCGAAATCTTACTATACTTTAAAACAACTTCTTTCTGGGGGGGCACAGCTCGAATATTACCCCCCATAGACCCAGATCGGTTCTCTCCGACCGCCCTACCGCATTGTATTACCATTTGTAGAGCCATAGCCTCTGTTACGGGTTGCACTCAGGACCTGGCGCGGTCCAAATAAATTTTGAATACCTTTTCCCCGGAAATATTACCTAACAGCACCAATTCAAACCCCTGAAAGGAATCCTATCGTGTTGTGTCGTGTGCTTGCGATTATCTGCGATCAACCGTTGTATCGGCCTGGCTCTTTTGCAGCTAACAACTTGCCAACTTCTTTGATTTCGGATTGTTGGTTTCGGGAGCGTACGAGGGAAACGGCTGGTCTTTCTTACTTGTTGTTTTATGGTGAGTCTCTTATCCCACAACTTATAGTTATTTGGACCGCCGCGGCCGTCGCACTTATAGTCGCATGATGACTGACCAAGGCTTGATGGTTTCTAGTTTTGCTTTTCGAACGAGTACCGTCTGGAACCTAGCCCATTGACATCTCCTCCCACTCCTACGATAGCGACCCTGCGCCGTGCCGCCCTTCCTTAGCCCCGTATCTGTTTCTGGCTTGCCTACGAGAATACTTCTGAGCTTGAGACACAATCAATCTACGACGATCCTCCGCGTCAGCCAAAGCGCTCCAGCTTCTTGCCCTGTTTCGAACATATTACCAGTCTATCACTCCCCAAATGAACACCTAGAACTAGACAGAGTGCCGAACACCGTATTGCGTGCCAAAATTCATTGTGGGGGACGTCACAACCACTCCAGGGTATAGCATGGTTCATTGCTTGCCCGAGGTGTACCCGTTGGCCCTATTTCCTTAACAATTACAAGAAGTCGACTGCTTACGGGTGGGATTAGTGGACTGGTCGATATCGAGTCTTAAAACGTTGTATTATTGGATATTGTCAGAGGAGGTCACTCGCCTGCCGGGGGCTCGTAAGCAATATGAGGCGTGCAAGAACTTCCCCGTCGCCCTATAGGGCCCTAGCCCACCATCCAGCGAATGGCCAGCTACCAGACTCGGCATCCTTGATTAGGTCTTTCAATATTGAGACAAACCCGGCACGGCCGATACGCCCCTCGCCGCTCACAGCATCAACTTTCCCAGATATGCCACTGGATTTACTTGATCGCATGAGGTCGTTTCCACTCTTTATGTCGGCTTCCGACGATTTTTTAATAGCGATTGGGAAGTATTTAAGACCACAAGTTCACTCGGCCCACGACCTTATTCTGACAGAGGGAGACGAGGCGAAAGCTATGTACTGGCTTGTCCGTGGCGTTGTCGCTGTGACTTCTCGAGATGGTGAGGCTATATATGCCGAGCTCAAACCTGGGTCCTTTTTTGGCGAGATAGGCGTCCTTATGAATATGCCTCGAACGGCTACAATCATCGCGCGTACTAAATGTCTTTTACTCGTCTTAAAGAAAGAAGACCTTCACATTGAGCTCCCTAAATTCCCCGAGATGGAAAAAGCGATTCGTCACGAGGCCCATGAACGATTAGCTCTCACTGCTAAAAAGCGCCAGGAAAGCGGCCGTGTACTTAAACCTGAGAATCGCCAGACTCACGCGCGAGAAGCTGCGCCCGGCGAAGTTGCGGCTGGCGATGAAGGTGCTATTAAGGATGGAGGTGTGATAAATAATAAGAAGAGAAAGTCTCCTAGCCCAGGCGCCCTCGAAGATCTACCTACGGGCAGTGCTCTTGGTAGTGGCCTAGTTAATGTGAGACAGACCCTCAAGGAGCTTCCTCTTTTTTCCACGCTACCACCGGATATCCTTCATTTTCTGGGGATGAACGCCCAACCGAAGACATATTCTCCATTTACAGACATAATTCGCCAGGGGACGTTAGGAAATGAGATCTACTTTATAGTACGCGGCGAGGCAGAGGTGATACACGAAGTGCTGGAAGGCCAAAAATCAAAACGTGCAAAAAGGTCATCCCTAATCAGGCCGCGGCTGAGACAGGGCCAGTATTTCGGCGAGGTCGCTAGCCTCGGCCTTTCTCAAGAACGAACTGCAACGGTCAGGTCTATTACTGTTGTCGAGTGCTTGATGATTAGTAGTAAAGATCTTGGTGAGCTATGGAAGCGGTGTCCAAGTAGTCTCAGGGAGCAAGTCGAAGAAACGGCTAGGAATCGCATTAGAAAAGAAGACACCGAAGATGTCGAGATGGCCGACGCCGAGAACGCAACAGGAGATATTATATCGGCAACGCCAATGCTGGGAACTCCTCAGGTTATTTTCACAACGCCGTCGAAACCTGCCTCCCCTATCAAAGACGAGTCTGAACAGTTGGTACCAAAAGACCCTGATCCATATCTCAGCGTCGATATGGAAAACTTGAGAAATCGTCGGCGAGCATCTCTCGCTCCGCCAACGCCCCCAAATGATTTACCTAACACCTCAACTGTAAATGGCACACGCCCGCGTATGATCGATACAGCCACACCGATCAAGCCCATTATACCGGCTATGCCGTCCCCTGACTCTGAAGGGCCTACAAAGAAGGCACGGCTCTCGGACACGCCATCGTCTTTTGACGATGGGGAAGAACAGAATATGCCTCTCCCTGATGACATATTGATGACTGTATTCCAATACATAAACGCCGTCGACTTATTCCGTCTAAGACGATTATCTACCCACTGGCTTAAAGCGCTATCAACTTCGCCTAAATTGTGCCATAATGTGGATTTATCACCTTATAATCGTCGAGTCACTGATGATATCTTAATCAACCGGCTAGCGCCCTTCCTTGGCCAAAGGCCTATTTCAGTTGATGTGAGCAACTGCTTTCACATCACGGACGAGGGGTTCTCGTCGTTTTGGAAGCTCTGCGGTAAAAACGTTCGGGTATGGAGAATGAAATCTGTCTGGGAGGTTTCGGCTAACCAGATCCTCGAAATGAGTGACCACGCTAAGAGCTTAGAGGAAGTCGACTGGAGCAACTGTCGCAAGGTTGGCGATAATCTCCTGGCTCGCGTGGTAGGATGGGTGGTCCCCGATCATCCCCCGCAGAAGCAAGTTGTCATCGCAAGCTCAGCCGCGCGCCTGAGAGGCCAACGGCAGCAGACGCAAACTGTAACATTGCCACCCCCAGGAACCGTCATTGGCTGCCCCAAGCTCAAGCGTCTGAATCTCTCATACTGCAAGCATATCACGGATCGCTCTATGGCTCATATGGCCGCTCACGCATCGCACCGTCTGCAATCACTTTCGCTTACGCGCTGCACGTCAATCACTGACGCCGGATTTCAATCGTGGGCGCCTTTCCGCTTTGTCAACTTGTCTCACTTGTGCCTTGCCGATTGTACTTACCTATCTGACAACGCCATCGTGGCTCTTGTTAATGCCGCTAAAGCCCTCACTCATCTTGATCTGTCTTTCTGCTGCGCACTGTCGGATACTGCCACGGAAGTGGTCGCCCTCGGGTTACCTCACCTGCGAGAACTCAAGATGGCTTTTTGCGGCAGCGCAGTAAGCGACAACAGTCTCGCTTGCATCGCTCTACATTTAAACGACCTGGAACGGCTGAGTGTGAGGGGGTGTGTACGAGTAACTTCTTCTGGAGTTGAAAGCGTTCTTGAGGGTTGTGGTCAACTAGCCTGGACCGATATTAGCCAGTGCCGCAATCTTGAGAGTTGGGTTAACGGCGGAGGCGTTACGCGATGGGGATACGATGAAAGGAGCCCCCGCATAGCAGGCTTGGATATGAGGAACATGAGCATTCTCCCGCCAAGTGGCGCGCGTAATCGCCGGTCTAGGCGTCCGGTTGCTTTCGTCGTGGAAAAGGGACCCGGCGAGCTACGATGAAGACATGACCACATCCGCATATATTAGCGTGAGACCTCGGTGCCAACGATCTATGGCAGGCCGGTTTGGGTAACTGGTGAGAAGGTCCGACCTGGTAGCATTATACCCATTTAGGCGCATTTTGAGATAGATGTACAAAACGCATTGGATAGCATCATCATCACCATCATCTGTATATACACACATGGCCTTCGAGAGGCTAAATCATGATTTAACGACAACAAATATGTACATTTGCACTCCTTGTATATACATCCCAGGTGGGGCGGTTCTTCTTTTTCGAGTGTTAGTGTGTTCAGGATAAATGTGTTTCCCATATGACAAATTCAGTTTTATTTCAAAGCAGAGCTACGTCAGATAGTCTCGAGTATATACGTTCTTATGACGCGGTGATAGAAGATTATAACATTGTTACGTCGATCATCGCGAGCTCTACTAATCAGTCCTCTTGTATAGTAGAAATGTTAACCCGAATATACGCCCTTCAACGAATGTGCGTGGCTATTGAGGTAGAGCGACTGTGCGGGGATGTTATATAAAGCTATCATCCCTTCCTTCCTACAGTGTCGTAGATTTAAAACTATACCCAGCCGTTCTATCTACGCTCCGAAGTTCTTTTTTAGTTCTCTGACGCTCGAACTACCGCAGGCGAAGCTTTTGCGCCCAAGTTTCAATAGAAAGACGACACGATGAAGCAGTGGGTTACCAATCAAAACGGGCTGGACAAGCTCAGGCTAGTCGATGTGCCTGAACCCTCCGAATTGAAGGAGGGTGAGGTGCTAGTCAAAATCAATAGTGTGTCGTTGAACTTCCGGGATACTGAAGGTAAGTTGGCATGATCATGTCTATACGAGATGCTGAGAAATATAATGACAAAACCCCCAGTGTGCATGGGTGTCTACGACCATCACCAAGATATCAAGCCAGGGAGCGAGCTTGTGCCGACCTCGGACTGTTGTGGGACAGTCGTGAAAGTTGGCCCGGGAGCAAGTGACTCGGGCATTAAGGAAGGCGATCGCGTTGCCTCCATCTTCAACCAGAATCACTTGACTGGCCAAATCGTCGCGAAGGACATGGTTAGTAACCTCGACCCCTGTCTACGTGTCTCGGGAACAAGAGCTGTTTTAACTAGAGCTCCTCCACTCCTGTGGTTCCAGCAGTCTCCCGAGACCGTAACAGCTTCTACTAACTTCAGATCGTCAAATAGACGGCTGGCTTGGGGTTGCCGCTAGACGGTTGTCTGACGCAATACCGCGTCTTCCCTGCCCATGGACTCGTTAAAGTGCCACAGTACCTCACTGACGAGGGAGCTGCTTGCCTGTCCATCGCAACTGTCACGGCGTGGATGGCCATTAATACGTTCCAACCTATTGGTCAACCGGTCCAGGGCAAGGATAAGGTCTTGCTACTTCAAGGGACCGGCGGCGTGACGATCGCAGGGCTCCAGATCGCAAAGGTATTGGGGTTGACGAGTAAGTTATAAATTAAATTTCGGTTTTTCCCCTTATTTTTACTCTTTCTGTTCTCGTTACTGTGGGTGTTTGCACGAGCATGTAACGAGAGCCGGGATCTGGAATAAAACTAACCACACACAGCAATCATCACGTCATCGTCGGATGCAAAATTAGAGCGCGCGAAGCAGCTCGGGGCCGACCACACCATCAACTACAAAAAGGAGCCCCACTGGGACGAGATAGTCCTCAAGCTTACTAACGGGCGCGGCGCCGACATTATTTTCGAGTGCGGTGGCGCGCAGACGCTGGGCAAGTCGTTCCGGTGCGTGGCGTTCGGAGGGCTTATCAGCGCCATCGGATATCTGTCGGGCAAAGAGGACGCCGCTGGTGACCGCGTCAATGCCAATGTGCTCGCGCTTAATCGCAACGTGACGTTCAAGGGCATTCTTGTTGGCCCGAAGGACCGCTTTGAAGAGGTACTGCGTTGTTATGAGAAGGGTCAGATTCAGCCTGTTATTGATCGCACGTTCGAATTTGAAAAGGCCGATGAGGCACTACAGTATCTATTTAGTGGTGGCCATTTTGGGAAGGTTGTTATTAAAGTCTAACAGTTATGTATTAGGTGATCGTCATTCAAATGCAATTACTATGATTTCTATCGCGTAAACAATCATCGAGTACACTAGGGCTCTCCGTGCCTGCCATCAAATAGGCTTGAAGTCTTTTCTTAGTTCTTCATTCACTTGTTCAAGGGGATTAGAGATATGAAAGTCTCATGTCATTCGATAATATCTAGCAAGATACCGGAGACCGAGGATGACGGTACTTGGCACATCATTAGTGAGTGTGTGGCACGATGACGACTGGGAAGACACCTGGTTCCTGGGTTGCATTCAACCGGCAGATGCCAGAAATTCGATGCATCTTGAAAATCGAAGCTGGCATGATTAGCATAGATAAACTCCCCTCCTGTTTACCTAGGTATGCAGGGTTTCCCCCAAACTCTGGACGACTACTGCGGGGAAGTCTCTCGGCTATGGTTGTTGAACCACGTCTTCCACTCGGCAGTGGAGTGATGGTGGTATAGATCCCGGCCTGCCGGAGCATCTGGCGACTGGTTTTCACCAATGCGCTTGAATTACCCGGGCCATGCAGGAAGTTTTGTTATCGCCGAAGCGGAAGAGAAAAGCTTGCGATTCTCTTCCAACTCCTTTGTCGAGTCTGCTTCAAACCATAAGCTCAAGAAGTTATCATGGAGCGCCCATTTAACAAGGTAAGGTAAAAGTTAATGAACGAATAGCGACTACCCTAGCTGGACCGCAACTATTATTTATAAAGATAATTATTAATACTACGCATAGGTCCTCATAGTCGGCGCCGGCCCATCAGGCTTGCTGCTCGCCCTCCTCCTCTCCAAACATGGGATCGATGTTGAGATCTTTGAGGCCTCTCACGAACTAGACAAGCAGCCACGAGCAGCCATCTACGGATCCTCCGCTGTCCCAGAGCTGCGGCGTGCCGGCATCATCGACGAAATCCGGCGACGGGGTATGAGCCCGACGTCAGTAAGCTGGCGTCGGTGGGAGGACCACTCGGTGATCACGGGTATGGACGGCTCATCGATGGCTGATGTCGACGGTGAGGATTTACGTATGGCATGTCTTGTCTTGGACCAACTCGACGAGCTCATGCTCGAGGAATTCCTGACGAAGTATAACGGTAAGATACACTGGAAACACAAGGTCACAAACACTAGCCAGGATGAGACACAGGCGAGGATCGATGTCCAGACGCCGGACGGCGAGAAGACTTTTTATGGTGATTACGTCGTCGGCTGTGATGGCGCAACTAGTCAGGTGCGGAAATCGCTGTTTGGGGATGACTTCCCAGGCTTTACGTGGGAAAGACAGATCGTGGCCACGAACGTAAGTTCACACGCATTTGACATTGCGACGAAAAATCCGTGATAGCCGGGCGCAGTAGGAGAGAAGGGGTGTTGAAAGGGGTACTTCGCTGACATACTCTAGGTGTATTACGACTTCACCAAGTTCGGCTGGAAGGATTCAAGTTTCACATTACACCCGGAGCACTTTTACGTAAGTTTTGTTAGTGAAAAGAAAGATTCATATACAAATATCTAATGTCGGATTTCCACTTAGATGGCTGCCAGAATTACACCCGACGGTCTCTATCGGGTAACCTATGGCGAGAGCCCTGGCTTGACGTGGGATGAGATGAAGGCACGTCAGGCGTGGAAATATGAGATGATGCTACCGGGGCACCCAAAACCAGGCGACTACAAGATGGTGATGATGTCGCCCTATAGGATGCACCAGCGCTGTGCGCCATCATTTCGAGTAGGTCGGATCCTTCTAGCTGCAGATGCGGCACATCTGTGCAACCCATGGGGTGGTATGGGCATCACGGGAGGTTTCGTCGACGTTGGCGGGCTTTATGACTGTCTGGCCGGGATCTGGGACGGTAAAGCCGATGAGTCGATATTGGATCTCTACAGCGAGAAGCGCATTGAGAAGTGGAAGAACGTGATAAATCCAGTGTCGAGCGATAATTTCCGTCGCGTCTCGGATAGCGACCCCGATACATTGTTGGAGAGGGACCCCGTCTTGCAAGCTTGTAAGATGGCTGAAGATGACCCTGAGGCCCAGAAAAAGATGGCCTTGGCAGCATTTGCTGTGCGCTACGATTTCACCCAGCACTATAAGGTGTGAGCTGCCTAGAAGCTCGCGATTCGATAAAACATAGTACCATGATCTAAAACAATGCGGGCTATGATACGCGGTTCCGAGGTACGTGCGGCCATGAACCAAATGGATGGTGACTATATTCGTCAGGAATATTCCTCTTATATTCTCATTTTTCGAAACATAGACATCTTGTCTTCCTACACAACCCTGCACCTATTAAAGCCATGTGCCCCCGTGTTTCTCACGGTATTAGTACCGTGTGCGCGTAATCGCTATCTGAACCTTGGAGACTGATAGTAGTCGTCTCAATTAGTCCAGAGCTCCTGCAGGAGACGAGGTTGCGATATGAACTTATAGGACGATTAAAATGCCAACGGAATGGGGTATTAGGGTGGTTTGTCCGCTGGGTGAATGAAATGAATTTTGCGGTGCATATCAGCACATCTTCAATGATCTTCCATCATCGATATCATACAGTTGAAAGTTGGTTAGTACATGATTACAAACTTGCTTTTCCTCTCGACTCAAAGGGCAGAGTGAGGACAATAGCGCCCGCCGCGATAAACAGAGCACCGCTGACATACACGGGAACCGATGTAGTAAGGTCTCCGTAGATTGCAATGATAGGCGCAAAAATGCCGAATATCCGATTCGAAGTAGCTGTTAGGGCATTTCCGGTTCCTCTGTCCTGGGTCGGGAATACTTCAGGTGTGAAGGCATAGAGCACGGCGTACACTGCGAGATTTGAGTCAGCAATCAAAGGTGCTACATGATTCTAGCCTAAGCAGGCGGCTTTAGACCCTTGCGAATGTGACTGGGATAGAAACTTAGACGATTCATAGAATTACTTACTGATGTTTGATGTGAAGGAGTAGGCCGAATTCCAACCGAGTAAAGCCTCTGAATTTGTTGCCGTAGTACTAGCGAACAAGAAAACGCCTGTAAGAATGGTACCGAATGCCAGTGCTCCCTTTCGGCCAACGTTGGGTAGCTCAGCCAGTAGGGCTCCTACTAACGCACCCGGGACGCCTAAAACCTATTGGACAGTAGCGTCAGCATTCTCTGACACAATTTTGGACAGTAGACCTTGCTGGTAACAGTGACAGTGACCTCCTCATTTGTTCATGATCGAAGGAGCCAAAAATCAGGGGTAGGTACTCACAGAGAGGATCAAGTTATTCCTGTAAGTGAGGTATGTTGATCCATCGCCAAACTTAGCGCCACGGATGGCCTGAAGGTATGGGAGGTAGGCATTGAATAGCGGGAAGGCCAGACCAATCCTATAGACGGTTTCTATTAGTTAATGTGCTTTAAATCACACAGTTGGAGGTTCTCGGGGGGGTGCTCTGTGTGACCCCTTTACAAATTCTCATGGAATAGTATATTTAACTTACAGTGCCCAGACAAGCATGAGTGCTCCAGTGCTATACCCAAGCTTCTTAGTTGCAAAGAGAGCGCGAATATGGGTCAGGTTAACAGATTCTAGCTTGCGCTTGACTGCATCGGTAGCAGTGGCCCGCCGTTCATATCCTTCAGGCTCGCACGCCTTAAGGTGCTCGATAGTCAACCAAGATTCGGTGTTGTTTCGTCGCGCGACTTCGTGGACAACGCGAACAGCCTCTTCCTCCCTTCCTTTACCCATGAGATACTACAGCACTCGAAGTCAGTTATCGCCATTCGGGGGATGATAGAAGCTTCTCGACACTCTCTTGTTCCAAATTGAAAGATCGCGCTCAAAAGGCTTCAAAGGCAAGAAGAAGAAAACGGTTCTGGGAATTACGCACCTTAGGAGATTCGTAAATTTTGAAGGCAAGGAAGCGAATACCAAACATGATTAGAGTGAGCCCACCCACTGTAATGATGAAATAGCGCCATCCGAAGTTTTTTTCTCGAGTGCAGTTCGTCTCAGAAACATCGCAAGTGAAGTTGCTTAGCAGCCCCCAGGCAATGAGATTAGCGACCACCTGAGCCAGAGCCCAGTCAAGCGATAGAACCGTCAGTAAATATTGGTGCGAAGAGGGGAGGAATTCTAGGAATATGGCAGAGTCAACGGGCAGATTGCCGCCCACGCCGAAGCTCCATAAGGCGGCAAAGACCCCTATAGCAGCAAAATTAGGACTGCTGGCGGCGATGAGCCCCCATGCAGCAGTCAAACCAAGCGTGAGACTGAACGCCCAGCGACGGCCAAAGACGTCGCAGCCGAACCCCCAGAAAATAGCACCGGCAAGCAGGCCGATGTTCTGGGCTAAGCTCAATAGTGGTGGTTTAGAAGGGTGGAACTCAGACTTGATAGGGGTCTGCGAAGTCGGATTAGAAGGATGCTAACAACATGGCCAAGAGGAGGGAGTCAAATTATGGCATCGGAGGAACTTACGAAGATGAGCGATGTGACAACAGGCCAGAGGTTATCGCTAGCCCATCCGAAACCAACGACTATAAACAGTTGCCATTGATACCTTCCCATACCAATGTCTTTAATAGCCCGGTTTAGCACTGCAGCCTTACGAGCGTAGACGGGATCAACAGAATCTTTCGGTATGACACTATCGTTATCCAAGTCTGCTACGATCTCCTCGATGGTTGGACCGCTTATTGGTTCCTCCCGCAAACGCGGTTTCTCATCAATGACCGGCTCCCCCATTATCACGGGTGAGAAACTGACCTGAACGCCGCTGGTACTGGCTACAAACGGGCTACCGGTAGGAAGTATGACGATAGCTACAGTTATAAAGCTATCATGAACTGAAGTGACTCCCACAACACAACATGAGGTCGCATTACGAGCTACAGTATTGATACATGAGCGATTCTGCTCCGTCGAACTTTATATAAAGACTGTTGTATTCAAATATTTCTTTGTGCTGGACGACTTTTCAGCGCAAATGACGTGCTATCCAGGAAGCTGATCCTTATCCCATTGTGGTAAGTGCATGATTACCCTGGTATTAGGGCATTTGTATCCTAGCCTAGTCAAGCTAGTGTACAGTACATGGATATGGCATTGCTGAAGCAGCTAAGTATTATATTACAGAGTATAGATGCAGCTGTCACTCCTATGCTGTTAAACGCAGCAAGAAACCAATAATATCAGGGATCCTACAGCAGAAGGCCGCTATAAGTTGGCAGATTCGGGCGAGGGGTATCACTGCAGTATGCGGCTACACATCCCAGCACATCGCAGCAGCAAACCGGGTAGTAGCCGGGGAGTGGCCGGGGTAGCAGCTAGGGGTGATCGAGATCGGGATCAGCGAAGGATCAGCCACTTAAAAGCAACACGTTATAGATCAATACTACCCTCTTTGGAATTATTATGGGTATCATTAATGGGCAAACAAAGGCTAATCCAGAAGCTACACTAAGTATGACAAGGTTTTCTTGCACGACAATTTGAAGAGAAAGCTACTATAACTTGGTAATATCTTTTTCTTTAGTAAGCTACAGGAAAAGCCAGGATGAGGCCACTCTAGGTTATATGATGCACAGACACTGTGATACCTGTCGCAAAGTACTATGATACGATGCTATTATGTGCCTCATATGTCAGTTATCAGTCCACCACGATTTGTATCTTATTCCTCAACCTCCAGAACCCAATTCTCCATATCATTGCGCCCAGATGGCAAAGGAATAGAAGCTTCTTTCTGGATCTCAACGTCTCCAAAATGAATCTTTAAGCCAGTTTGTTGGGTCCCGAAGCGCCGAGTAAGTTCGACGACGAGAAGGGTAATCATCTTGTCACCGAACCCGGTCGCTGCGGGGCATACATGTTTTCCCACACCGAAGGGAAAGTAACTCAGTTTTTCCCAGTTCTTCTTCGCAGGTAGCCTCCATTGCGTTGACGTCTTCGTAGCGTCCCCGTGCGACCAATTGTGGAAGCGAGTCGGTTTAAATTGGAGAGCGTCAGTGCCCCAAATGTGGCAATCCCTGTGACAAGCTTCTACGTCGGCGAACACGACGCCCTCCTCACCGCCTGTAGTCGACACTGCTCGATAAATACGCCTCGTTGGGGGGTATAAACGCAAGCCTTCCTAATTACCCTTTATCAGTCATGTCATGATACATCAACATGGCGTTGACGCCGCTAGCCTCTTAGTCTAGTCGACTAGAGCAGAGTGAGCCGGCCTAGGATTGGGGGAGACTAACCTTGGCAATTGATAATGCTCGCATCTCAGCATTGTTGTTCTGGCAGAAGCACTCGGGCACGTTTTTTACTGCTTCCCGAAGCTCTTCCACTGTGCTAGGGTCTACATCCCGGCTCGCTATCGCCACGAATGTCAGGAGAACGACACGCCATAGGGTCTCGTAGGCTGGCATGATTAGGTTCAAGGGGCTAGTGCATTCGTCGCGCACAAACGCATCGGGTAACAGTCTCTCTAACGCGTTTTTGAGAAGCCTTTTGTCATATGGGGACGGTATATGTTGGCGGTTCTTTGACTGAATCCACAGTCGATTGATAGCGTCTGTTGCTTTTCTTGCTTCGTCGGGATCGATTGCTGAATGCTCAACATCGAATAAGACACGCAGCACGAGGCTGAAGCTAACGAGTCGCAGCACTTTAACATGATTAGAACTGCTCTCTTAACCAAGATCTTGGATCGAAGACGTGCGGATCTTCCAAGATCGAGGGGAAGTAATAACTTTGGATTATACTTACTCGGTGCCAGTGGTATATACGGCACTTCATCCTTGAAGTGTTGTAGATACAAATCTAGGATCATTCTGGTATCCTCCGCGAGTTTGACCCAGTTGTCAGTATGAACTAGGCGAATAGCATTCTTCGCGATTTTCAGGAAATCTTGGTGCACTTGTCGATCATCAGTTGTAAATGAATTGTCAAGGCCGAAGGCCATGACAAGGCGGGCATTCGGCGTCGCTCTAAGCTTAAGTCGATCCTCGAGTGCTTTCACGTTTAAGAACGAGAAGTCGGCAATTTTCCGATACTTTGCCACTTGGTCCCCAACACGACGCTGACATTTCAAGTCCCCATAGATACTACAAGAGATGAAGGCTAAAGGGACCACAAGCGTAAGAGAAATTATAAGAAAAGTGACAGAGCTCATTGTGAGGGATGTGCAAACAATATGTAACTCCGTGGAGCCTCGCTCTTATCCACGGGCCTTTCTGTGACTTGACTCAGACCCACCTCGAGATATGCTGTTCTTATTATACTGAGTTTCCCTGTTGCCTCAGGAATTATCTAATTTTGTCATATGCCACGGTTGGTGATTCCTTCTTGGTGCCTCTGGCTAATAAAAATGCTCGTGCCAAGGTACAAACAAAAAGGACACATTTCCCGTCAACTAGCTCCTGCAGAAGAAAATCATAGAAAATCGTAGAGACGGGAAGTTACTTGATATCCAGCGTGCTGATTCTCGTCTAGGGGGCTGGGTTTGATTCCCATTGAGGCTCAAGGCTAGACTGCTACGGTACATCCCCGTCAACTATGACAAACTTCAAAGAAAAGTTGAATGATTGGCTATTCAGCCAAAATGAGGCTCGCGCCGAGTGTGGCTCCTCCATCGCTAGCATTTGCAAATGGTCTTTCTGAAAAGTAGGGTAGGAACGTAAGTGGCCGCGTGCCGACATATTCGCAGACTTCATCTTCTACGTGACTCGACTTGATTCGAAACTTATGCCATTGGGTGGTTGGAGTTCCACGACAGTTTACTCTTTGTCCCCGCGCCGAACATCCCGACCATGTTACCACAGGTGCCCCTTTCGCGTATTATAATTTTATTCATCACGAAGTGATGAAAGTGTGCGGGGAATATATTAGAACAAGACATGTACCCAACGCAAGAACACGCTTCTTACATTTCTAGTCTGCCTTACCAGAACCTATGTAAATAGGTTTAAGAGGAGCCTCGGATAGATAGACCAGTGACTCGCGTAAGGGGTCGGCCCGTTATCACCGGAAGGCCTTATCTCTGGCTGGAGTGAAATTAGTCGGTACTGCTCGACACAGAGCCGTCCAGGCCCAACCTCGCTGCACGGTACCTGCAATGCTATGGTTACAGTCTACGATGACGTTGGACAGTCCACTATAACTACGAGGGCTGTTGTTTGTTGCTTCAAGCAAGCGCCCAGCAAACGACGAATGAATAGCAAGATATCTAAGTTCATTCCTGTTTACGGACAGCAACAGGGCAAAGAGGGGAATATTTGGAACCATATAATACATTGCATTAGCTCTTGATTACGATTTTACAACCCTGGTATGTCCGAATGAGCATTGGCTCAACATCGGGGCCCTGCCTATCATAGATAGATCATATGAAATACATGACAACCCAAAACAATACGGCAGCAAACACCAGCGTTTGCTCAAGCTAAGAATCTGGATGCGGTTCGGAAACATGCATTTTCTCTAGGCACCTGTCCCGAGCCTCGGGCATAAAGAAAAATAAACTAGAACAAACAAAAATCTTAATACTAATGACTCATAGTAAGAACTGTAGAAATATTGCAACCGCCGGCGTCAGTAATGCCCAAGTTGGGAGTGTACTGGCTTTTAGGAAACGGGAGGTGCTTAATCCATGATTTTTGTTTCCAAAGGACTAGGTACGCGTTTGAACGAAGCTAGAACAAGGATCGACCGATTAAGACAATTATTAATAACCAGGGCCCTATCTGCCTATAGGTATGATGATTTTAAGTAGATGACTGTATTCTCGAGTTCCAGACAAAGATGTCAGAATCTACCTCTATTTGTTAGCATAGTTGAGAAGAGGATGGTTAGTACCATACAAATCTCCAAACGGAATAGAAAGTACATAGAGCCCTCTTGACGCCTAAAGCGAGCGCCGGATGCAAAAAGCCGTTGGTATATCAGTGCGAGGAGAGCCAGTAAGGCCGCGGCTTTCTATAAGTTGAGCTGGATTTAACGGTTTCTTGTGTAAGAGAACATGAAGATTCAACAGACCTCCCTCCCTATCACTATCTACGGCTCGGATAATTTGTGGGCTAGGCTTAGCCTTCTCATTTTGCGGTATCATAGTGTGCATACGTAATACTTCAGTTACTGTCCTCTGACAGTATAAAAGGGGTTTAGGCTCTGCCTAAAAAGCAGCCTATAGATCAGATATTAATATAAAATGCGAACGTCGCATGGACACGTAGCTAACCATAAACACGAAAAATATGGTTCTAGACCAATCACCCAAGTGAATGTGAGCCTGGAACAGTGAGACTTAGGATCGGTGTTACCACTCGGGTATTTACACACATTGAGACAACCGGTCACAGAAAGCAAAGCAATGTAGAAAAATAAGGGCTACATCAACATTTGTCTCTTATTATTTTCATTCTTGTTTCCTTCATTTGAGAATCTTCAAAATCAAGCGTAAATTTAATGTAAAGTACCGGTTTTCCACGTTGTTGCAATGTGAAACCTCAAGCTCTACCCATTGGGCTCCGATGCAATCCCCATTATCACTTAAAACATTCCAGACTCGCTAGTGGGTTCCAGCATCCGTTTTCAAGCCGGTAATTCTAGATATCAACATCATATCCTTGCATACTTTGAACCGCTGGTGCATTCGTTCCCTCACATAATTATGACATAGCTCTGACATCACGCTGATGACATCACCTATATAGTAAACGACAAGAAAGCGAAACAAAATCAAAGAATATCCAATTTATTACATCAAGCTCACTCCAGATTATTTTCAGTGAATTTTCCTCATATCATTCTACCAACGTTGGATGCCTAAGAATAAACAAACTACAACAATGTCGGGCATCTCCAACCAAGACGCGCACACAGGCGGAGACCTCAGCCAAATGGCTAAGGATGGCACGAAGAGTGAGTTTAATCCTTATTGAGCATGTTAATGTTCCCTCCCGGGTATGATACAGCATGCGCCCATTGCACATTGCACTAACGAACGTAGTTCCCGGTGACGCGGGAAAGATGAACACAATCCCGTCAAAGGCACCGCAACAAGTCACCAATGACCTCGGCGGCACCTCTTTGAACACTGCTGCTGATAACCCCATCGGCAGCGGGCCAGCAGATGACGACGCTGTTGCTGCAACTGGACACTCATTGCCCTTGTCGGCATCCTCAAAGCCCAGTGGGACTGGTGGAAAGTAGGATGGTCTTAGAGCGAAGGGCCATGATAGCCCTTATAATATCGACTTCCTTCATTTATAGCAACCCTAAGATTCGTCGTAATGGGGGATGAAGATGATATATAATGATTTGAGCTGGCTGGATCACAATTATACTCAATTATGGCCGCGCCTCAAATACCCGAGAAATACCGCTTTACATACATTTAATACTTAGACCAATGTCAATTAAAACATAATTCAAGTAACTACCGTGCTGACTTAGCTATTTTATGTTTGTTCTCGCAGTATGTTCTATTTATTGTTCATTTAATCGCAAATATTCCGGCTACAACCCCACCATTAAAGACACCGCGGATACATCCGTTAAGAGCATAATGAGGCGAGGTTTATCTTTAGAGTCGATATAACGATACTTAAGAAGATAAAGGTATCCGCATAGTTGGATGGGAATCAGGGGTACTTGCTGGTGCTTGGCGAATCGACCGTTGGCCACCAGCTCACGAGCACAAATTGCGTTCTTCGAACTGCCGTTTCACTAGGATAATATGGTACGTTTTGGCTTTCTTCTCCATGAACTAGGTCAGAGGGCTGAGGCGACTAGCAATTGTGTGATTTAGGGTTTCTTTCCACATAATCTCAAGCTGGGATAAGAATTTATCAAAAGTCATCCACTGAGTCTATCCCACGTACCGAGGGGCCGGAACCTACCCGAGACCTTAAGCATGTTGTAAGGCGAGATACGGGCACAGTGTATGAAGTATCCTTGAACGGAGGCTTCCGTGTCCTCCCTTCCCTAGGTACGACATCAATAGCCACCCACAATAATAACAACCTCTGATACTGGGAACCTGTATATCATACAGTACATTAGGTTCAGCTTCGGCCTCAACTTAAGTAGATAAATAGTTGGTGAGGGAAGTGGAGTTCTAACGGGTACCTAAATCCTTCACGCTTAAATGTGGATGAAATTGACTGCGACGTGGCTACGTTTGCCAAGCTAGTCACCCGTTCTCCTTCGATTTAACGAGGGTACCCCTGCCACAAAGCCTATATTTGACCGCTTCTTAACGTGTGATTGTGGCGGGGTTTCGAGCTCCGTGGGGTTGTTACAACAACCCTTGTTATTGTTTTCTGCGTCATCGTCATTCTCTTGAAACAAAATTTGAACACTGAAAGAACATTCACGAATGGTAGAGTCGCCAATAACACGGTAACCACGAAAGTATCGGTGCGGCCCATTAGTTTCGCCTAGGTCTTGCCTGAAGGGTCTCGATCAGTCCGATCTGGCTCCTGTATAGTATCTGCCCTAGGAAAGGGTTATTCCTCTGGGCCACATGGCAGACCATAGCTCCTCGCGGTCCTCGCGGTCCTCGCGGCACAGAGCGGCCGACACGCAGTCCATACGGTCCACGCGGAGCAGAGCGACCGATGCGCAATTAGCCCGACGACCCCATGGTCGAGAAAATCGAGAGCCTCGGGAGAGTCGAGAAAGTCGAGAAAATCGGGACAGCTCTAGTGTAGGAACCCGCTGCAGGCAGCCTTATCCCAACTCTATACTGATGGACCTTAGATACATGGAGCGTATCAACCTCCCCAAGTAACATCCAACTACACTCCTTCACTGAGGCCTCCTTCATTGAGATCCACCGTTTCACGGTACTCTTTGAATTCACAATTCGCTGCCACCAGGCAGGAATATGATTTCGGTTTTGATGATGCGTCATCTATAGGGGGAGGTACCATCCGATCCCGCCAAGTTGAAGAGATTGACGCTGTAAACGTCCCCTTTATCAATGTGGAGGAGATAGTGGATATTGACCCCCTCGCCATATCGCCATCTCTTGAGGATAGTGATTTCTATGATGTTCTATGTGTGGCTCGCGATAGTTCAGCTGAGAACATCCGAGAGGCATACTTCAGGCTCCTGCCTATACTCGATCTGGATAAACAGCCTCCATATCTTCGCCAAATTGCCGAGGAGTATTTCATGGCTATCCAGACGGCCTTCGAAACGCTGCTTGATCCTTATCGACGGGCAAAATACGACCTAGATTCCTATGAATGGGGTTTATCCAGTACCAATGCTTTAGACGGTCAAGAAAGCCGGATTGCCCAGGCGACGAGACGGCTCGCTATCATGGAGAGAGGATCAGGTATTTGGGAGCTAGGTGCTAGGTTCGATAGCCGACAGGCTGCCAATAAGAGGACATACGATCCCAGTCGAGGAGTCATGGGATTTGAGCTGGTCGACGTCACGATGGATCATGCGATGTCTATCGACATGACTGAGCTTGACTGGAAATTCTGCCAAATAATGCAGCGACTACAACGGCGTTCTCCAAGCGGCGACAAGACGACGGACAAGGGCCTCAGGAAACTCCCGGTGGCTGGGAGGCTTGGGGGCACGGTTATGACTCTTTGGGGGTCTGTTTATGGGTTGCTACAAGACCGCGTGCCTGTTTCGTTTCCGCCCGATCGGCATCAATTAAGCCTTCCTCGCGCCACAACCCGAGACCAGTTCAGCTTGCTGCCTTTGGTCGCTGTTAACTTGCGACACGTTATCCCTCGTAGTTACTCTGATCAATCCATGACGCGTACGGTGCAAACATCGATATTGGATAATGACCCCGACCAGGAGGCCGCAGTCGTTGAGATTGAGTCGATTGTAATCCCCGAACCAATCACCACTATACGACTGTCGAAGTCGATAGTTTTACCCTTCGACAAACAAACCAGCTTCATTAAATTAGAGGCAGAGCAAGACCTAATAAAGAAAAGACCCCCCAGAGTAACCACCACCCTAGAACGGCCGACTGCAGGGGGTCGGTTGCTCTTACGTATAGCCAGTGGCGATTGGCGAGGCGGGCTTGACGAGGCCTGTCGCTCCTTTGCCGAATTCACAGGAATCGATAGGCTAGTGCAAATCATCGATATGCTGTGTGATGGACCGCCGGATAGAGTGTCGAAACACACACCTCCCCGAGTGGAGATCGCCTTCAAGAGTCGTGGCACTTTTGAGTCGCAAGAGTCTCGTATCGTGACCCGGTCTCGCAATCAAGGCATTGGCACTTTGGACGGCGCATTGGATAACGACGAGGAGGGGGCTTGGACTGTCACCGCATTGGCCGAGCCTCAATACTACTCAGTCTCCACCAAATATGCGCGAGATGTCGACGCTGATCTATCTGCTCTTCGGCTTCAGTGGCTTCACTGGCCCCATTCAGCACCGCCAAAGCATAGCAAATCCCTAGCTACGGAGGTTAACGATACTGCCCGCCGTGGATTTTGCGTCGAGACTGAGGTCGGGACCGACTCACTCAGTGCTAGTTATCTCGCATTCCGCTGTCTGAGACGCGTTGGGCGGCTCTCGAAGCTCGGCTTCGAGATTGGCCTTAGTAGGTACTCGATGCACTGGTCCGTGTACTGGTCGCGTTTGGGCCAACGCATCAACATCCCATTCTACCTATCACCTCGATTAACTGTCGACTTGAGAGCTTTCCTATTAACCGCCCTTGTCCCCTTTGCGAGCTTCACGCTGTGGGAGCTATGGGACCAGCGTCGCCGTCGGAAGAGGCATCAACAGCGGCTTGAAATGCTACAGGAGCAGCAGTACGCCTATAAACGCCGAGCCGAGGCGGACATGCTGACGTCACTCATGACGCCTGCTGTCCAAAGCAGGCAGAAATCAGAGTCGTCGGAGAACGGTCTGGTGATCTTGAACGCCAAGTATGGCGTCAAGGCTCGCGGTGCTGGCGAGGTGGCCGGTTGGGGAGCTACGGAAGTTGCCGATGTTACTATCCCTGTAGCAGCACTGGTTGACCATGGCCGGTTGTCCATACCATCCCGAGTGCGTAAGAGCTATATCCTCGGGTTTTGGGACCCAGACCCGGAAGAAGAAAAGGTATTGCATATTCGGTATTCCTACCAAGGAAGAGAGCGTATTGTTGAATTCAGGGGGGATGACGAGCAGCTGGTACTGCCACCGCCTTCGCTGCCATAGGAAGTGTGTTCTTGCTTAGGTAATCTGAACCATATCTTGAAGCCTATATAGGATGAGATAAATGCTCTTGGCCATAAGTTACAGCCATAAAAGCCTGACAGGTTATAAACAAGAACGTAAATGCTACCTTGAAAATGTGTTCTCTGGTATAACATCTGGCCAAGGCTCCGGGGGTTTATGAGCTACATACCTAATTCAACCCCAACCTGCGAATAGTGATTGGAGTCAACCCCATGTAAATGCATTGAAAATATAATTATTGTATTGACGAGAGCGTGACACAAATCCCAACAATAATCCTACAATCTCCGGGCACCATCATCGCAGTGTAAAATGGGTATCAATCACAGTAAATCTCAGATCCAACCAACTCCAAAGTCTCCTCTCCAGCACTGCTCCAACTCCCTCAAGCCATCTTCGCCTTATCCCGACCACGTCCTCGCGTAACAGCCTCTACCCCCCTAACCATCATCCACCCAACCATGAGGGTATGCAACCATCTAGAGACGGCGCCTTCCAGCAGCGTAGGTTTCGCATCCGTCCTTCTCCAAAGGACAGTCTCATTAACGAACCTAACAAAGCGCTCGCCTCCCATCTCCTCAACGACAAATCCGCAATCCAGCACCCCGCTAACCACAGGCCCCTTCCAGCCATCGGGCGGACTGAGGTCAAGAAACACCCTCTCCCCACCCCCACTGCGAACGCGTTCCCGAACACAATAGACACCACAAACCCGATCCCGCGCCTGAAAAGCACACGCGTCCAAATACACCGCGGAGAACGTATCCGCGTGCGCGGCGCCGCCAGGTAATCGGGAGACCATGGATTTCATCACAAAGGCCTGCGGCGTCCACGCGAACATGCGCATAGTAGTAGCAAGATACGTCTCCAGGAGTCTCTTGAAACCGCCCTCCTCTTCCTGCAGGCCCGGAAGGAGATTCCCCAACGGCACGGCCTCCGAGACGATGCGCTCCCTAGCGATGACGTAATTGTCCGGCGCAGCGAGGACGGCGGGCGGGATAGCTAACGTATCACCTTCCCCCTCGCTATTCCCCTTCGCCTTCAATCGCCTGCCCGCCAGCGGGTCCGGGGGCGTGATGCTCGTTAAAGCGGTCGTCCGCCGTGCGCTCTGCCGCAGCACGTACGCCATGTACGCGGCGGGGAGCACGGCTAGCAGAGCCAGGGGAAGAGTTCTCTTTGCGCCGCCGGAGGAGCCCCATGTCGACAGGCGCGACATTGAGAGGGAGTTATGGAGTCCCATGGTGATTGCTGCAACGTCACAACTGAGGGTTGATGAGGGAGAGCTTAAGTTGGCGTCTTGCGAGTCTAGCTTGGAAGCTTGGCGAGCTTGTGGTTGGATGGTAAGTACCCTAGGTACGAATGCGGTACTTAGGTTTCTTTTTCGGCGGGCATAATACCTAAAGAAGGGATGGCTTTACCGTCTGGACGAATGCTTTAATGCAAGATACGAGAGTCTCGGGATTTTGCTCTCTCCAAATAATTAACTCGTGAGTCATGACGTTGGCTTCAGGGGTGTGTGGTTCAATTTAGCCTCGGTGAGTGAAGGTGCCCGCCGTATTTCGTATTAACATGTTTGACTAAAGTTTTTATGGGTTGGGGTGAGGATACGAGCCTAAATAGGCAATATATGAGTTTGCGATAGGTATCTAAGTTATGATTGATATATACAAAATGGAATTTATCCAAGATAGATGGAAATCGAGTTTGAACTATGCCACATCACCCACTGCATTACACTATTCCTCGTGATGCGTACGTACTATATATAATTTAGACTTCATGCATCTGCATGATCTAACGTGGCCAAAGGTACGTAACCCTCTTCCTTCTTGGATCTCCTGCCCAATAAAGAGGAGAAAAAGTCCTGGGTCCGACTGAGAACTCTGTCGAAACCCCAACCACGTCCACGTCTCTTAACACCACCCTTCTCCGCGAGAAGGGCTTCATCCATCCAGCCAGGCCGCTTCCAGAATTTAAGAAGCAAGGAACTCACGACAACGCTCACACTGCTAGTAGCCATGGCTGCACCGGCAGCCATAGGATGAAGATGAAAGCCGAGAGGTAGGAATATGCCCATAGCGAAAGGCAGTCCTATGATGTTATAAACACATGCCCAGGCGAGATTAAGCTTGATGCGTGTGAAGATGGAACGTGCCAGGCACAATGATGCTGGGACGTCCATCAACTGATTGGGGCGCATCAAGACGACATCGGCGGCTTCCATAGCAACATCAGTTCCGCTTGCCATCGCAATGCCAACATCTGCTGTAGCCAATGCTGGCGAGTCATTGATACCATCACCAACCATAGCAACGCATTCTCCCTTCTCCTTAAGTTGGAGAATGATTTCTTGCTTCTGGTCAGGGGACACTCCAGCAAAGACATCCTCAGCGGCAATGCCAACCTGAGAGGCTACCGCTAAGGCAGTCGACCGCTGATCACCAGTGACAATAGCCGTTTTGATCCCCATGCGATGCAGAGCAGCGATGGCTACTGCTGCTCCATCCTTGATGGTATCCGCTAGGCAGAGATGACCAGCATAAGTGCCATCGATGGCAATAAAGATGTTTGTGGTTCCAGCAGATAGAGAGGACTTTTTGGAAGCATTCGCCTTCGTGTTGATCTCCTCGGAGTCTTCCACGGCAGTCTCTGGTACATCTACACCGCTCTCACGAAGGAAGCGAACGCTTCCAATAAGAACGTTATAACGTGTGCGTTCGGCGCTTGTTGCTGGCTCTACGATAGCGCCGACACCTCGTCCAACAGCTGCTCTAAAATCACCAATGCTGCCTTCGATGGTGCCTTCACTACCAAGACCAAGCTCCAAGCGAGCGGCTCCGAGAATAGCCTTGCCAATTGGGTGCTCACTGCCAGTCTCAGCTAGTCCAACAACGGTCCACCATAGTCGTCGACGCCATTCATTTTCCTGCCAAAGAGATGGTAGTTTTGCAACAGCTACACTCATCTTGCCATGTGTGATAGTTCCGGTCTTGTCGAGCACAACCTGTGTTATCTTGGTACTCGTCTCTAAGGCCGCACCACCTTTGACGAGTATTCCGTTCTCGGCACCAACTCCAGTGCCTACCATGACAGCGGTGGGAGTGGCCAGGCCCAAGGCACAAGGGCAAGCAAAGACTATCACAGATATGCACAACTTGACGCAAACGAATAGCTTACCACCGCTCCTCTCTTCGAGGAAGATCTTCGGTGGGTCCTTCAGGGCATGGCTAAGGACCATCCAAACGATGAACGTTAAGATGCCAAGGACAAGGATCGTGGGTACGAAGATGCCGGCCAGCGTATCAGCAAGCCGCTGAATGGGTGCTCGAGTCGTTTGGGCGTCCTGAACTAGCTTCACGATTTGGCTAAGTTGTGTATCTCGGCCGGCTCTCGTCACGCGGAAATCAACTCGCCCATGACCATTAACTGTCCCACCGATGACATTGCTCCCTTTCTTCTTCTGAACTGGTATAGCCTCACCAGTGACCATGCTTTCGTCAACGTATGTTTCGCCATGAATAATGGTTCCGTCGGCGGGAATCTTATCTCCAGGGCGGATAATGACAATATCCCCCACGGAGATGAGTTCGGTCGGGATCACTTTCTCCTCGGTTGCATTGCCCTCATGCGCGGTTGCTTTGGTTGCTTCTGAAGCAGGCTCGGATTCCCAGGCTTCGGCAGCCTTTGCTGCCGCGATCGGATCCGCATAGACCGTGGCCATGGACGGCGCTAGGGACATGAGTCTCGAGAGCGCTGTTGATGTTTGGCCTTTCGCCCGGTTTTCCAAGAATCGTCCAAGTGTGATGAAGGTTATCAACATTGTGCTGGTATCGAAAATAGTATTGGGTCGCGAGTGCGGCGGGAAAAGGAATGAGATGATCATTGCGAATACGCTGAAAAAGAAGGCCGCAGAGGTACCCAGAACAACCAGAACATCCATAGTCGGAGATCCATGCTTGAGGGACTTGTATGCTGAAGTGTAGAACCGCTTTCCTATCCCAAATTGAATGGGTATCGTCAAAACCAAGCAGATAACGTCACCAAGGAAAAGGCCAGGGAGGAGTTCCAGGCCCCCAAAATCTAAAACAGGAATGAGCATCGGGAATACCATGCCGATAAGGAAGACCGGTATGGCAAATGTTAGTGAGACCTGAAATGCTCTCCGCCACTCTTGGATTTCCCTCGTCTTCGCTAAAGACTCTAGCTGTGCATTGTTATCGTCGTTGTCGGCAACTAAGGCATTGAAGCCTAGACTCTCAACGACTTCAACAACTGTGCGAAGGCCGGTGAGACCGGGCTGATGCGATACAGAGAGTCTCGAAGTAGAAAGGGTCAGCTTCGCCGAGCTAACACCGGGCAGAGCTAACAGAGTCTCTTCAATGCCCTTTGCGGCCGCAGCATCTGGATTTCCGTAGATCTTAAACTGCGCCGAAGAGGATGTACCCTGGTCAGCAGCGTCAAATACGGTAGAGAGGACCTTCGCATCGAAACCTCTGTCGTCAATGATGTCGACAATCTTCTCCGCGGACACCTTGCTCGGATCATGCGTAATAACGGCTCTCTCTGCTAATAAGCTGATATTGAATCGTAAAATGCCATCTAAACCGGTAAATCCGCCCTCCACCGCAGATGTGCAAGCACCACAGGTCATTCCGTCGATAGAAACCGTGGTTGTTGCAACGGATGGCTTCGAATCATCATCACCGGATGAAGTATCTTTTCCGGGGGTAGCCTCCGCGCTATCAATTAATGTTGCACCGAAACCCCGATCTTCGATAATCTCAACAATCTTGTCGGGGGGCAATAGCGTAGCGTCATGTTCTATCACTGCTCGCTCGGATAATAAAGATATGCTAAAATGTTTGACGCCGCTAACATCGGAGAATCCTCCTTCTACGGCGGATGTACATGCGCCACAAGTCATACCTTCGATGGCGATGGTAGTAACAGTGGTGGAAGGGCCGTCATCTTCCCGGTGCGCCGCAGGGGCATTCTTCGATGTTATCGTGGTTGAGGGTATGTCGGTGGAAAGCACTTCGGCTTCGAAGCCACGGTCTTCGATGATCTCTTCGATTTGCTCAGCGGATATCTGTTGGGGGTCGTGCATGACCACGGCGCGTTCCATAACCAAGCTGACAGACACATTGCCGACACCCTCGACGCCCTTGAAGCCTGCTTCAACGGACGAAGTACAAGAGCCACATCTACAGCCATTAGTTTCCCTTTCTTCGGAGGCGGAGACTCAATTCATGGGGTATCGGGTTTCGTACGTCATGCCGCCGACTCGCAGAGTCGTCGTGGCCCATCTAACGGGTAAAGGACTTATTGGAGGGTCTGAGGACTCCCTCTGAGAGACTTTGGTATATGTCGCAGCCATGGCGAAACGCGCCGGAAGAAAGAGCGAGGGCGGAGATGGCGCAGGGGATCGGCGAGAATCACGGCGAACAACTGCGTATTTCTAAAGTTTGTATGTACGGGTTGCGCATACAGCTATATGAACTGCATCATTGGTTGATATTACGGAGTGGAACGACGTCTACAGGAACGAGGAACGGGCGCTGAGGAATGCAGTGACCAAATCAAAATAGATGGTTGAAGAGCCAGGAAGGGCACGGAGAGGAGGCCAGCTCTTGGTGGAGGGTTGCTTAAAGAGATTCCCAAAAGAGAGAGCAGCGGGAAATACCCAGGCGTCTGGAGGACGAATTGAGTTGGATGGTCAGATGCGCCAGCGGACATGCAGACATGGTGCAGCAAGCAGGGTAGCAGGGGAGAGAGCAGGGGCCTTCTCGGGTTTGGCGGGCAGAGCAAGGGAAGCGGTACCCTTGGGTACTTGGAAATTGGTGGTATCATGCTAGCGCGTCTAGGTACAGGTACGTTTCGAGACGCCGCTAATGCCGGCCAGTTTCTTCTTTTTCATGGGTTTGTAATCCATACAGAGATGTCTAGGCGCGCATGGGGTACGACGATATTGTATCCATCTCTTAATCAGCAGCAACTCCCTCACGAACTCCGCGCTCCTACTGCAACTGTACTGTACGCAATTCCCTCTATCGGTCATAGATCTCGCCAAACGATCTAGCCCCCCTTCTGAAAAAAACCAGGTCTGTCACACCTGTACACGAGTACTGCCTCTTCTACCCCGGTGGTCACAGCACGAGAAGAGTTCCAGCCCCAGCCTTACGTAGTGTCCTACAGCCAATATTTCCAAAAGCAGCAATCTAAAGCGCCACGCTGTGTCATTCGCAGGCCAATTGCCCGAGGGGACACGTTGTGTTCCTGAGAGGTCTCTGCTCTCGTGGTCTCGTGGTTATTCCCAGAGGGATCCTTTGTCGTCAGCGCTGACGGCAGTCTTCAGTATTGAGTGAATTAATTAACTACACACGCGGACGAGATCCCATTCCGGATAATTAGCTCGGGTGAAACGGCGTTATGAAAGGGCCGTGGTTAGCGGTAGACGGTAGGGAATTTAATCTATCTGCTAGAGTGTTCTTTTCGGCATTCACCTGCAGATGCCTTCTACCTAGTCAGTTTTAGCAAAACACAATAAAGCTCTTGATGCCGCAAGTCTTTACATACATGATTTCCAACGCGATACACATGACCTTTCCATGTACTGGGATAAGCTTTGAGTTGTTGGATTGCTTCAAGGTACTTCGCATACACTAGTACCTACTGTACATATGTATGATAGCTTCTATAACTGTACCTACCTGCTGTGTTACATACCTTAGGTAGGTACTGTACTAAGCCAATAATGGTTGGATATCGCGAGTTCTATTTATTGGTCTCTTCGTTGTTTCGGTGTGCATCCCGCTCCGACTAGCCCACTTTAAACCCACTGGTAGCTCCCTACCATCACCCCGTAGCCCCGCGTTACGGAACAACCGTGTTGTAGGAGTTCAAACAAGTGTGATACCGTCATTGAAACATCATCTACTAGCCCAACTGGATTTACTTGGTCTGCGTCAGACAACACATTCCTGGAGGCCCTACCGCATTCCTTTCCAACTGCACATGATACACCACGTTCTGGCACTGCCCACTGCTGGTCGTGCTCCAGACGGAATGCTCCTAGCACTGTTTTAGGTTTTGCCCATCGACCCAGCTACTAACGCATCAACATCCCTGTCTAGGCACAGGCAATCTACCATCGGTCCTACTGTAATCGGTCGGCCATCTTCGGCCATATTTCGCAAGGCTACCTATCTACGGTAAACCTGGTCCAGCAGCGGCACGAGCCTCGTAGCGTACGTACCAGATCGTGGAGAGGCTGACCCCAGCCCGGCTCAGCCAACTACGGCCGGTCTCACCCACCAAAACATAAAGTCGTGATGGAGCAGACGAAGGCCCTGAACGCCCTGGAGGTGAGCCCTCATTATATCTGCTGACTTTAATTTCTTTTGCCAAGAGACTAACTGACTGCCTGTTCACGATAGCCCTTCCTCGCGCTGACAAAATCAGCAACGACGCCCCGCGCAGCAGCTGATCTAGTAACCCAAGCGACCTCGAACCCCAACACATACGTTTTCGCCGAGCTCCTCCAGACACCGCAGATCCAAGCCCTCTCGCAATCGAAAGACCACGCGCCCTACCTCAGGCTCCTGGAGATCTTCTCACACGGCACATATGCCAGCTACTACACATTATCAGCGAGTCTGCCGACCCTCAACGATGCCCAGGCCCTGAAGCTCCGGCAGCTATCCCTGCTCACCCTCTCCAAGGGCCCACAGAACTTAAGCTACACGGCGCTGCAGCAGGGCCTCGGGCTCCCCAATGCCCGGGCCGTGGAAGACCTCGTCATCAGCGCCGTCTACGCGGGGCTGGTAGCTGCCCAGCTCGATGCCCGCAACGCGCGCGTCCACATCTCCTCGGTGTCGCCGCTACGGGACCTGGCGCCGGGCGCGATCCCGTCGATGCTAAGCGCGCTACGTGCGTGGTCGGCACGCTGCTCCACGACGCTCGAGGACCTCGACGCGCAGATGGAAGAGATCAAGGCAGCCGCGGCCAAGCGGCACAGCGATAAGAAGGCGTGGTCCGAGCAGCTTGCGAAGCTTGTCGAGGAGGAGAGGAATTCAGACCAGGGTGCCCACGCGCCACGCAACGGAGCCCTATTAAACCGGGCCATAGCTAGGATGCAGGGCCAACGGTTCGGTAAGCGAGGCAGCGGCAGTCTGGAGGCGAGCGCGGAAGACGATGAGGCTATGGACCTTGACGAGGAAGAACCCGACGACGGAGAGAGTGCAAGTGGCGCTGGCGGTTCGGCCCTCGGCGGCCCGGGTAAGAAGCGGGCGAATCGTCGGAAGCTATAGGATAGCACCGACTTTATAAATCGAGGAGCATAAGCGCTACGGCGGAGATGGTACAGAGTCTCTCATGAAAACTACCAACAAAGCAGTAGTAAGTGCCATAGCTTGGCCATATTCACATCCGCATAGCACCAGTTGAGGGAGGTCTGGGAGAAGGAATTCCAAGGCAGTTCTTATGGACTAGCTGATGTAGTCTCCATAATTATACAAGTGGTTCTCATCATTCGTGATGGTGAGGAACCAGTTAGGGGATTTTGGGACGGCTGACTAAGGTACCCTCGGACATAGGTGGAAAGCTGCAGAACAGCTTTCCAAGATTGCAGCTGGTACCGAGGAAGTATGAGATGGACGAGACTAGGTAGTCATGGTGCTCAGCCACAGAGGAAAATACATCATGGTCACAGCACTGGCAAGACACCATTCATAAATCAATCAAATTTAAACCTCGAACCTCGCGGCGCACTATGACAATAAGTCTGGTACAAACACCATGAACGCCGAACTAACCCCTTCCTTCCCTATGCTTGTGATGTCGCCAAGCTCGCTAATCGGCGTGGCAAAAGAACATCGGATTTTGAAAGTGTTCTTACAATTGTAGTGAATTTGACAAATGAGGTGTTTGGGTGAATGTGAACTGGAGCCCAGCCCTGCATATGGAACAAGAAATATGTTGTCTCTGCAACATCTCTAGTAATTAACTCCGTCAAGAAGAATCGACGACGCCACTCCATTATTCAGAACACGGCGAGGAGGAAGCGCAGAACAGGCTAGAAAGAAATACGCGAATTAGACGAATCGGTCATGATGTCATGAAAACGGTACGATCCGAATCGACCGAGGCCCTGGCTGCTTAGAGGCGTTTTCCTGGCACGAGAATAAAAAGTACGGAAACAGCGGCGTCGACTAGAACGGTTACAGCCAGTACTGTGATCGAGCGCTTAACGAGTAACTTGCGGACATAGGGCTCTCGAATGCGCACGAAGGAGAAGGGCGTGTATTCCGTAAGGCCGAGTAGAGCCATGATTGGGTCCAATGAGTACTGGTATGACGCGAGGCAGTATACGCCAATGGTGAATGGCAGAATCTCCTATTAGAAATTGTCAGTAAGGCAGACAGACTACAGGTTCTGAGAGGAAAGACATACCCAACATCGAGTGCGACGTGGAGCATTGAGGAAGATAAGAATGAAAGCTGTCCAGAATCCACCAAACATGGAGATTAGGCCAATGATCAACCGAGCAATAATAGTAGGTGGGATGAGGTTGCCCAGAGCGCGAGCCCTCAGGAACCCAGGGAATGCATCTCGCTCCATGGCCTGGAAAACGTAATCCTTCGCTACGTCGAACACCTCGGGGTCGTCACGTCCGTCCTGTTCAATCGCAATGGTAATGTCTGTGGTGATAGAGCCAGGTAGCGTGATCTCGCGTTCAGCGCCAGGGAGGAGAAACGTATATAGGATCTTCTCGGCCGACGCTCTAATATCATCTCTTGCGACGGCGTGTGCTGGTGAGTTCGAATCCGAGGTGATACCGGGGGAACTCAGTTGTGTACTGGCCCTCGTCCGTCGTTCTTGGCTGCCTTGTGGTGAATCGTGGAACACGCTTGTGCTAGGCGCGGGTTGATCTCGTAGGTATGCGGACATCTGCGCGTTCTGCTCCCGTTCCTTCTCTGTTCCCATCGAAGGCCCAGCGCCAATATCGCCAATCGCTTCCAGCGCTCTCGAGGATCGCTTCGACTCCTCCTTCTCAAGATCCGGGGTCCCAACTAATACAGATCTCCGTAGCTCTCGAACGTAGTGGCGGCAGAGTGACATATGTTGCGCAACATCGAGCCTAAGATGGTGAGTCTTCAGCAAAAACCATAGGGTAGCTATGGGTAGACCTACCAGAAGTCCAGATAGTCAACCGATCGCTGTTGATCGCGCATATAGATGTAAAATGAAAAGAGGTCGACTGGCGGGTGGGTCCTGCGGCTTAGAACTTCGAAAAGTGTAGGCAGTCGATTTCTCTGTAGGTCGGGAACCGGGGAAGGGACATGACTCTCGTCCGGAGGACCACGGCCTTGGAATGCCATTTTTGCGGGACTGATGCAAGCGGTGGCAGGGTATTAATGAATTTAGAAAATTCCTCTCAAGACTTGGATGGGATCGATGATCGGGCTATCCCACAGGAGGTTTCTTGCGTTGAAATTGATTGTTGAGTCAAATGAGGGCGTCGGGAGGTTGGTGTTGTAGAAGGAATGGGCGTCAAGTGTTACGTTATTACAGGGCTGTTGCAGAGTGGCCGACGTTTTGTATACGAGGTTCAATTAGAAAACGTTAGGCTAAGAGCACAGTGAATAGAACGAAGGAAACTGCGCGTTGCGCCGGGTGGTCGATCAGAATCGCGATGGGTTGTTCATGGCATGAAGTCACAAAATCAACGGGATTCATCTCAAGGGCGACCCAACTGTTTCGAGCTTGGTGCCTGTGGTACCCCTAAAATTACCTCCATTTGGCAAACGGCTATTGTGTCCAATCACAGACCGTTACTTGTTGCACCATAATATGCAAGCCACTGTTGAGCACCATTTGAAGCACAAGTGACACAAACACCATCGTGAAAAAACAACAACATTGCAGCAATGTTCATGATTTTGTAGTTTAGACAACTCAAAGAAATACCAATTAAAAAATACTAGTCATTCAAAGGGCTGGTGGCGCTTGATCAAGTCTCCTTTCGTGAGTGACCTTGACACTAGTATCCACCTGGGTACAGCAGCTGCAAGGTACCTCGTAAAAGAGCCTGCTCAAACAGATCCACTATGTAACTGTGTAGCATCCGTGGCTTACTGCTTTGGGGGGGTGGAGCCGTAAAGTGCAAAGCCACCAAGATACCTACAGTAGGTACGTACCGATTTTAGGTAATGGGTCTCTCCAGCCACACCACAGACAATAAAGTTGCAAAAACATGAGCCACTCCCAAAAACTTCCCCTCTACCCTAAGATTGATTGGCTCGTTTACCGAAGTTTCTCCATGCCCTCAGCTTCCCACATCTAGCCTGGGTTTTTTCTCGATTTCGCAAGTCAATCAACAACCACCCACCTCCGGACATTTCTCGACAACTAACCACAGACGCCCACAGCAGTAAGCACGCCGCCTACACGAGGCCTCGCCAATCGATCGAAGTACTGATCTTCTGAACTACAGAAAATGTCGTCCAAGGGAAAGAAGCCCGCGAAGTCCGCCATCGAGCAGGTCGTTGCTCGCGAGTACACCATCCACATGCACAAGAGAGTACGTCACCATGTCAGGCAGATTGTGTCGGGGACGGCGATCCGCAAGAATATACAAGGGCGAATTGCTGACGTTGTGGAAAGCTGCACGGTGTGACCTTCAAGAAGCGGGCCCCTCGCGCCATCAAGGAGATCAAGGCTTTTGCTCAGAAGGCTATGGTACGACAACACTCTCATTGCGCAGATTTCCTTTTGCACACACCTCACGATCCCTATCGACGACCTCCCGTCACGATTGGTCAACACCGGAACTGGAAACTAACATACAAATTCGCAGGGTACCTCAGACGTCCGTCTAGACCCCCAGCTGAACAAGAAGGTCTGGGAGCAGGGTATCAAGGGTGTTCCGTACAGACTCCGCATCCGCATTAGCCGCAGACGAAACGACGAGGAGGACGCCAAGGAGAAGCTCTACAGCTACGTGCAGGCCGTCAACGTCAAGAACCCCAAGGGTCTGGTGACGGTTGTCGTGGAAGAGTAAGAACGGGTAACCGACCAACAATCAATCAAACGAAATGGCGCAAAGCAGAGAAAATACAGGGTCTTTTCTTCGTTCGAGACAGGAAGACGGATGAAGAAGATACCGGATGGGCACGTTCATGTAGGGCATGGTTTCGGAGTTTCTCCTGGCTTCATGGAATTTAGCCTCACTAGTCGATGAATCAAGACATGTGAGCACCTACAAGCTCGACGAACACCCAAAAACGGCATGTGATTGGCAGGGAAATGGTTTATGCCTACACCTACTCTGTACGCTGATTGTGCGAGACGAAGTCGGCCTGGGACACGGCCGCGGTAGCGTTTAGCAATCTAACTCGTCTAACAAATGACATTCAGGATTCTTCGCAATTCACATCCTCAAGGCTACGATTCCATATCACCTTACAAGCCTAGCAGGGGATCTATGCAATGCGAATATCATGGCGATGTCATTGACAGGTGGACCCATAGTCTCCCATTGCGTGCAGGTATGCTAACGAATATCTACGTCGACCGCGCCAACCTCCATCATAAAAAGAATTTTTATAGGCAACAAACACCAAGACAAGTACCCAGGTACGACCACTGCCCGTGAAGGGACAAAGGTTCATCAAATCAACTCCTGTCTCCAATGCTAGTGGGTAGGCCCTCGAAAACCAGTAGAACCAAGTGATGCTCAAGACCCGAAAACCAGTCTATAATACAATCGTTACGTTTTGCATGTTCAGTCGTCATCAATGTCGCGGTGGCGGCCCATAACCTTGCGCTTGAACTCTTCGGCATCCTTGTCCCAGAGCTCGGCAGCCTCACCATTCAGCGGCGATGAACTACGGATGCATGGTTAGCACGAACATTCCTCAAAGCCAGTATACAATAAGAGAGCAGCAACGTAGGCAAACACTCACTTGTTGGGTTCCCCGAGCAGACTTTGCAGGCTCAACAGGATAGTTTGGACGTTGTAGGCGGCCGTCCACTTGTCCTTCAAGATATCAAGGCAGATACGACCCGAAAAATCAACGTTCGGGTGGTAGATGGGGGTCTTGAATAACACGGTTGGTGGCGCATAGGGATAGTTGGAGGGGAAGGCGAAAGATAGCTTAAAGGTAAGACCGGCGTAGGGAGTATCATCGGGGCCCTCGATTGTCGCCGCCCATGACATCAGGTTTCCATCGGCTGAGGGAAAGGCTGAGATACCGGGAGCCGGCGAGGTCATCAGCTGCATGAGCTCTGTTTGTAGTCTGCAGACAGATGTTAGAACAGGCCACCTCTTTGGCGCACGGGGATAGAAGGGAGTAACACGGGACTAGAACCGTCGTACCTCTTGGTAACACTCTGGCCGTCAGGTCCCTTTCGGGCACCGCCGAGCTTAGCAACCGAGACGCTACCGGGGGCCGAGTTTTGGGAATCCTCCATTGTGTAATCCATTTTTCGCTTCTATAATGGCAATTTTTGTGATAATTTTTGAGCGCAGGGGATCTCGCTCGCGGTGTGGCTGAACGAAACGAATATGCACCTTTCGCTGAATTCGGAGGTTGCGATTGGGCGGCGACCGGGAAAGTAAACGTTGAAAGAAAAAGCAGGAAAACACTGGAATGCAGTTGCCGTCAGTATAAAAGATGCAGACAATCGCAAAATCTAGTCACTTGTATCATCGAAGTTCCTCTTTGCTTCGGCGAGCCAATAATGAGTGAATGGCATTGCATGCCAAGTCCGATATGAGGGGTTGTGTGGTCGAATGCGAGGGCAGGGTTGATTAAACGGACCTTATTCTATAGAGCAAAGCTATTACCTAGGGAGGTGGGATGCCTGGAAAGACTGAGCAATAGGAGCCGGCGATGATATGAGGAAGAAGTCGCAGAGAAGGTCAGTCAAGAATATTCCGGGCTGACTTCGAGGTGGTAAACAACAAAACAACCGTCTTATTAATAATTCTTAGCGTCGAACCCTTGTCCTGCACACTTTTGGTTGGCCCCCGCAGCGCCTGAGCAACCGCCCACCATAATGCCCGTGAGCGATAAGATCGGCGGCGTCAAATACCGTACGTACAGCTGTTGGTACGCTACAGCATGTGTCAGTAGTTACGCCGTACCGCAGGTGGCCAATCAAACACTTGTATTTCGGGGTAAGAACCACCCAGAAGAAAGGTTACAGGGGGGTAGGTAACATCCCTCTGCTGCCCAGCCTGTAGGAGTACCTATCTACCTGTGCTTCAGTCTGCTGTAAGTAGAAGTGCCTATGTATGTACTGTAGGTACCTGTTTGGTGATACAAGACCACCACCTGCATAAGGGCTAGCCATCAGTGATTGCCCATGAAGCGCTTGCCTCAACGCCGCAGATCAACTCAGAGCTCCAGAACCAACGAATCCTGACCAAGTGAATTTGCTCTCAAACACAACATCAACATTAGCCTTGGCCCCCCATCCTACCCTAACCTTAGATTTCTAACTTATACCAAGTAATTGACCCCCCCGACGCGTCTAGACGCGTCAGCCATATCTACCTACTTCCTACTTAGGCAATATGGTGAGTTTAAGCCGTTTTCAAACACTCTCATATCAAATTATTTCTTCTTGGTGCCCCGCTCTCTTATCTACTCACTTCCATTTGCACGGTGTTGCCTCGGATGAAAGTGTCCAATAATACCAGGTACCGGTATTCTGTTTAGTCCCTCCTTCTTAATATTCCAGTCGTCTGCAAATGTGAAATGAAGTAAAACTGTTTTTGTTGTATTAATCTTGTCAAATCACATACACTGTTTATACTAAACAGCATGCAACAACAGTCTCAGTTAGATCCTCTGCCGGATGATCTACCGTTTAGAATAATATCAAGGACGATAGGAAGAGGGGCATATGCATCGTAAGGCGCTTTTCCTATTCCCCCAGATTCCAGATGCCGGTGAACCCACTGACCGATTCCCCAGCGTCAAGAAAGCTGTGCCTCTAGATGCACCGTCCCCCATATTCGCCGTCAAATTAATACACAAGGGCTATGCGCTCCGCAATGGCCGCATCTCTGCCAAGCAGATTGCCATGGAGGTGTCACTCCACTCCCATATCGGTCAACACCCAAACGTTATCGAATGGTTTGCCACTGGCGAGGATCATGTTTGGCGGTGGATAGCTATGGAGTATGCCGAGGGAGGCGACCTCTTCGACAAGATTGAGGCCGACATAGGCGTCACCCAAGATATCGCACACCTCTATTTTCTTCAACTCATCAGCGGCGTGAGCTTCATGCATTCCAAGGGCGTGGCTCATCGTGATCTAAAGCCCGAGAATATACTCATGTCGGAGAGTGGTAACCTGAAGATAGCCGACTTTGGCTTGGCAACCATGTTCGAGTACAAAGGTCAGAAGAAATTGAGCGCTACCATGTGTGGTAGCCCGCCCTATATCGCTCCCGAAGTTCTTGCTTGTGCGAGAGCGGATAGGCGATCGAGTGACGCAGCCAAGTATGCCCCCGAACTGGTGGATATATGGTCGTGCGGCGTCATCCTGTTTGTGCTACTTGTTGGCAATACACCCTGGGAAGAGCCGACGGCGCAGAGTTGGGAGTTCCAGGAATATAAGAAGACAAACGGCCGCAGCTCCGATAGCCTTTGGGGAAGGATTCCTGCCGACGCACTCTCATTACTTAGGGGCATGATGAGTATCGACCCTGAGAAACGATTTTCTTTTGCCCAGATTCGACAGCATCCCTGGTATACCCGGAATAATCGGTTTCTTACCGCTGATGGTCAGATTTCCGATCCGATCAATGTAGCAACTAAGATGCTTGAGAATCTCCACATCGATTTCAGCCAACAAGCCCCTGCCTCCCAACGACCCTCACAACCCTCCGAAGATGCTATGGAAGTTGATGATGGCGGCTCGAGTCACACTAAGATGGCTTTAAGTCAACCGGAAACGCCCATTAATGACGTCCTCTTTGACTGGGAGAGGCCAACCCTGCGCCCTTTTGGAATGCATGGCATCTCCTCCACACAACCAATATCCAGAGCAGATGCATCTAGTGCCACGCAACCTTCTACCTTCTTTGACGCGCTTGCTGAGGAACCGTCAATGAGTCAGTTTTCACAGACTCCTGGCGTACCCATGACGTTGACACAGCGTGCGAGAAAATTCCGAGATATCGTGCCAGCACATTCTTTCACCCGCTTCTTCTCACATATTCCCCCACAACTGCTCGTTCAGATGTTAAGTGACGCATTGCATAATCTTAATGTACCATTGCCATCAGCATATCCCTATGTTGGTCAGGGAGATCATGTGGCTACGCTCAGGGTCAAGACTATCGACGACCGCAAGCAAGGCATACACGGCGAGATCCTAATTGATAAGTATTATCTTCCCGGGTCTCAAGAATTGCTCGAGGTCCGTTTCGTCAAACTCAAGGGAGACCCCTTGGAGTGGCGCCGCTTTTTCAAGAAAGTTGTACTGCTATGTAAGGACGGAGTTTACAAGCCTGAGTCTTAGAGAGCAAGGCACGATGGTCCAGCTATTGCTGGTATAAAAACCAACGATATCACATCGCCCCTTCCCTAATATTAAGAGAGGCATTTCATGTACTCTTGTCACAATAGGCGGAGTTAATGCATATAGAACTTATTTTTTTCTTCTTCAGCCTAACTGAGGGTTGATGCAATACAGGGCACTTTACTATGTGCCGTGTCTTTCCTGCACAGGACAATGGTCATGTGAATATCGTACCATGTATGTTATCACGACGTCTTAGAGCAGCCCAGAAATCTGGGAGGTGCAAAAATGCACAGCAATGCCAGCCATATTCTTGTTAGCCAAGTAAATATCGGCAAGTGGTGAAATAGCGCTTATTACTCCAGATCATGCAATGCCAAATCCTGCTCCTATCCACACTGCAGATGATGAGTATAGTTCTCGTAGTGTTCTTGTTGTGCTCTGGTTATGTTCTCTTTTCGTTTAACCTTGCTTTTGCTCGGGTTTGTCCTTGGGTTCATCCTTCTTAGGTTCGTCCTTCTTGGGTTCATCCTTCTTGGATTTATGCTTCTTAGATTTATGCTTCTTGGGTTTATCCTTCTCGGGTTCGTGCTTCTTTGGTTCATTCTTCTTAGGTTCGCCCTTCTTGGGCTCATGCTTCTTGGGGTTGTCCTTCTTCGGTTCAACCTTCTTCGGTTCGCCCTTCTTAGGTTCGTCCTTCTTGGGTTCGTCCTTGGATTCACCCTTCTCGGGTTTGTCCTTATTGCCGGTTCTTGGCCAAGGCAGGTTGAGTTTCATTGACGACTTCTTAGAGGATTTAGAAGCATTATTTGCAAGCAACTCCTGGACAATGTCGCCGGTTCGATCAAGGAAGGACTGTTCGATTTTGGTGGCTCCAGCCCGGGTAGCGATCATGTAAACCCGTGAACCTGGCTCTCGCTGTCCGACTGGTCTAAGCACATTCAACTCCTTCCAGTTTTGTCCTCGCAGCAATTCTTCGTTCTTGTTCTTTGCTTTAGTTATCTCTTCAGAGGAGCGCCTGTCTCCGATCATTTGGCAAGACGGTTGCTCGCCAAAAGGAAGGCTGCGTGACTCGATAAATCGCTTCTCTCTTTCGCGGAGAATAGAGAGCTCGTCGTAGTGCATAATTTTAAACCCTCTAGGATCATGTAGTGCGGCGTGGGGACAAGCGGCTCCAGCGTTACAGAGGATGGGGAACACTCCGTGCAGAAGCGCGGTGAGACCGACGCCCCAGCTCTTCATCGTCTGGTCGATGCAGTCGATCAGCATCAAGAACGTCTGTCCGTGCCCGTCAAGGCCGCACGTGTTGAGAATATCCAAGGAGCATGTCGAGCATTGGCATAGGAATAGATGCATGTAAGCGTGCACCATCTCGTGGATCAGCGTCTCCACCAAGAACCAGAGAGGGACCGGATCTCTGTAGAACGTTGAGCCGGCGACGTGGATCTCAGACACCGGACCATAGCCCCGAACGTAGCGGTCGCGCGTGAATCCCCACGGCAGGACGGGGTCGAAGAATGGGCTCACGATGCGGGCTGCGTGTCGGTCTCCTATAGTCCAGATGCGGAAGAAGACGCGCGGTCGTCCCTTTTTGACCAAGGCGCCGAAGAAAAAGAACTCGTCGAGTAGTCGCATGAACTGGCTCAGCTCCTCCGTGCCGAAGGGCTGCTTATTTGCTCCCAGCTTCGTGTTTCTTCCCAGCCCCTTGAACAGGCTGATGAGCGTCTCTCGCGCCGCGATCTGGGTCGGTGTCAGGTTGCGGTCGCCCTTGGCCGGGAAGAAGCTTGCGATGGTGTTCTCGACCAGACAGCGCGCGTCGTACACCTGTGGCTTGAGTCTGAATTCGAGTTTAGTGCCAATGCCTGTGTATCCTGGCCACTCTGGGTGCTGTCTTGGATGAAGCACAGGTCGCGGGGTGCACAACCATTTGACTACAGCTTTGCCCACCTTGAATGCCATATCCTTGGCCATCTCCTTAGCAACTTCCTTGTCGATCCTGATTCCATATTTGGTATGTTTCAGCACGCTCTGGTTTTCTTTAGGCTTCTTCGGCAGCTGAACCCCGCTTCCAATGATCGTGGTCGCCGTCTCCAGGACCTTGACTGCACCCGTGGCGCAGGAAGGGTCCATTGCGACTTGTGCTTAGGAGGGACTCGGATGAGGTAGAATAATGGTGTGAAACAACAGAAAATGAACAGTGATAAGTGTGTCGGGGGAGAAGAATCTACAGACTACAGGATGCGTGAGGTTGACAACAGCGCAACACCTAGGGTACAATGCCTAGTGAAACAACTAGAAGGGGATTCTGATACCTCGCTGTTCAAAGTTATTTTGCCCTGAGTGTAGATCTTGGCTGTCAAAGGCGGTACAAAACTTTCGGTGTTGAGATAGTGTTGAGATAGGATTCGATATCGTAAAGTGTACTGTCTTCGTGTTGGGGCAGGGGATGGATCATGAGGGTCGGTCTGCCGCAGACGTGAATTAGAAATGGGATACACGGGTCTCTCTCTCTCTCATTCCTTCCTTCTTTTTCAAGTTTGTGCAAAACAGTTGCCCTCAGAGCGTCTAGCGGTATTGGTGTGGCAATAGGCAACGCGCATTGGCCAACTGGTGGCATATTTTTGCAGCCTCAGTTAATACATGTGAACAAACTCCTATCCGACTAAACAGCCGATTAAACATGACCTCAAGAGTCCCTCAAAACCTCATGTTTTTGAATATTTGTTAATAAGGGGATAATGTGGGATCTCTTTAATCACTCCTTGTGGCCCCTGAGAGGGAACTGCTAAAGACTTCCTCACAGGGAAAGAACAAGACCAGGAGTCCGTAGAAGCCTGAGGCGTACCCTCCGCCTCCCCTGCCTGGTACTGTTTCTTAACACCGACTACTGCAATACACTGAGAGTAACATATTTGAATATTGAGAGGCACGGGGAGTGTGAAAATGGAGCTATTGATGTACTTCTATAGTTGTTACGAGTAGATATTTAAGAGTTGTTCGCTCATAACGACTCAGGCGTGGAAGCTTCCCTACGATCTTTGTCGTCGCCGTCTACAGCCTTCGAGGGAACACTATCAGTGACTGGGGTTTCAAATTCTTTCCTTTTATGATTTAGACTAAACTACACCTATCTCAATAGGTCTGGTTTGTTTGTGAGGTAGCTTCGACCGAATTCTGCACGTAGACAATTTAACATAAATAGGAGTCCCTATCCCAATCAATAGGTGTACTGGTGCAATAGTACAACATCATCGCCGCATACATCATTGACCACAGCCCAATATCAACTCTATTCTCAAGTTTAAGACATCCGAAAAACCGACAAAGATGTTCAAGAACAGCAATGGTATGAAACATCCAAGGCCATTCGCATACAGGCCAGACGACGATGTCCGCCCATCTTTGCAACCACGTGCATACAAAGCACGAGAACTTTTGAACTGCACCGTGGCAAGTTTCTATAAGCTCACAGGTGATGAACTCACAGCACATCAAATACAAGCTAAAAAGGATTTTATTGAGCTATTCGGGCGCCAGGCGAAGAGACCATTCAAGGAGCTCGATGAATCAGACTCGGATCTATACGACACATTGATAACACTGATGGGGTATTTAGATGAATTCTTCTTCTTTGGATCTCTCACCCACGGTGAGCCGCCAGTGATCCGGAGGCTTGAATTAACAAACTTCCCACCTGGAATGGACGTGCTGGGGCGCTGTGAACCAATAGAAGACGAAAATGGGCAACTTGAGTTCGTCATCTCTCTAGCAAAGTACTATCACAACCAGCAAACCAACCTCCCTCAATTCGTGGCCACCTTGGTCCACGAAATGACTCACGTCTTCTTGGGCGCATTTACTTGCGTCTGCGATAAATGCCATAGAAACGATATCAACGCCGTCGGCATGGAATTCAGCAGCCACGGCCCAATGTTTCGTGGCCTTGACTACGCCGCGATGGTATCTATGGCTACCTGGAGCGCAGATCTAGACGATGTTTTCAAAGCTCGCAGTAAAAGCACATATATCAGCACCTCGTCCCTAATCCTAGAGAAGGCAAAGATTGAAGGCGCTACACAGAACGGCCGCTTGACGCGGATGACAATGTTACCTTACATCAAGAACCCTAGCAATAGGCTCCTTATACGGATCTCGGAGGATAGCATCTTTATCGACGTGAAACGGCTCAGGGAGAATGTTCGGAGGACTGCCGCAGTAGTTCACAAGAAGGGCTCCAGATCGACTCGTGCAGGAAACCAAACGAAAAAGCGATCCTCCTCGACTAAATCACAGGGCCTAGGGATGGGACATGGAACAGGGCAGAACGGCTCGGCGCCCTTGCCAGATAATAATCACGAAATGATGGATTGGGATGATGAAGAGCCAGACCCAAAGTTGATATTCTGTACTGCCGACGCGTGTAAGCTCCCTATTATGGAGGGCGAACATAGAGGCTAGGTACCTAGTCCAGCCAGGGTGTCTTGACATCTACCATAAAAGCTTTTGTTTCATGCCAAGCTGGGCATGATAGATAAGACATGTTAAATTGTCTGGAGCTTATGTACCATACATATTCTTTTCAAGCTTTGAGGATTTGGGCCTTTCCTATGTACTAAGAACTTGATAGCCGCATTTTCTCATAATAAATATCTATTCGCAAGAGTTGCGAGAAGTTTTCTTAAGTAGTTTCGCTACATCAACCATGTATCTTGAGCTCCAATGGAACTTCCAGTCCACAAGATTCGTGAACCAATGCATCGCGCGACGATGGAAGAGGCGATTCCTAGAACCCTGTAATAGTATGAACGGTAATACGCAATGGAGACAGATACTCAAGTTTTCATTTCAAAACCGCCTGCCAGCCCTTCCGCCCAACGTATCCAACCACTCCCTCATCTTTTAGTACTTCGCTACCCAGTCGTCCCGTAACCACACTGCGCTCATGCTCGACGCCATGAACATAGAATGGATATGCTAACCGTGGCATGGTAACTTCATTTCCATCCGGCTTCTTCTCGCGCTTGCTGCTTTCTACATGGGGAAGACCCCCTGCTGCGCTGATGGAATGGGCGTCTGCACTTTCCCAGACAACTCTACCCTCTCTTCGTCGCTTCACGAACCCGCTCGCCTCGCGGTCTAGGGATAGATACCAGCGCCGCTGGTGCACGCTGCCGATTGAGTTTGTTGCTCCGGGATATGCATTTGTCTTGCGAACCTCCTCGTCCTCAAGCTCGCGCAACTCGCGCTCGGTAGCGGAAATCTTACTCTCGCCATCCTTGACCTGCTCGGCTGGAGCATGTACAATGTCGGCATCGTCGCCACTGGTACCAATGTCCTGATGTTGTTTTCCGGCACCCCTTCGTAAAGGGGTAGAAACGTATTCTGGTTCCGAGTCGGAACTCGTGGCGGGCTCGGCGGCTTTCTTTCCTCTGGCACTGGATTTGGTTATTCTGCCTGAAATGGTAGCCGGTGCACCTCGTCTCCGTCGTGTTTTAGGTATGCGCGTGCTGCGTGCCCGCCCTGCAGCATCCTCTTCGCGCGTTAGACGGAGGTTCAACACATATGGTGACGGTAGTCGTGCGCCATGAAGCTGTAGTCGGATCTTCCGTGCTGTAAATGCCTGGTGCAGCTTTTGTTGCTCCGTTAGCTGCGGCGAGTTGCTATCTTCATCTGTCGAGGATTGCGAGTCATCTCGTGAACTCTTGCGCTCCGTCGGTAGGATGGTGTAGGTTCCTGTGTCCCAGATGAGAAGCGAGCCTGTGGCATGGGAGGCTGTTTCAATGAGATGATTCTATTTTTCGTCAGTATCTGTTGATGGCGTGATAAGTATATGCGACCCCTAAGTTAGGAAGAAAGAATCAAGGACTTGCCCATAAACAGTGTATTCGTGTCTCGGTCGCATTTCGATTCAGTCGAAAGCTATTCGGATCCCCAGGCAGTCCGTACATGATAGCCCATGATGCACTGCTTGTCTCATTGATTTGCAGCCGTAGATCATAATGTGTACCTGCGATCGGATGGTCATGCTGGTGGAGGATGAAGTGGGCTCCCTGAGAACTTCCCGCATTGACCTCGTATAAGTCCCGATAACTTTTCACGGGAAGATGAGGAGTGCCGGACGGAAATGGTGACAGAATGGTCTTAGCCAGAAGCGCGGTAAAGTAGCTGAGATGATCCTCTATGCTGGCCTTCCCAGCTTCAATCGCGGAGGTTGTTGGTAGCTGCTCATGTTGATGCAACAATTTCTCGTCCTCATCTGAGCTGCTTGAGCTAGCGGCATCGTGGGGTAAGCCGGTGATGTCTATGCTCCATTGTAGACTTTTCTTCTTGATGAAGGGGTTTGGTACCAATTCTGGGCTGTGAGATCGCTTGGTCGCCATAATGAATCATCGCAGTGTAACAAAAGCTGTGTTGCAGGTGTGAGCACCGAGCTTGTTATAATGAGTGAAGTTGATTTACACCTGCTTGCCTAGCAAAACTTAGAGTTCACGCGGTTACCTAGGGAGATAGCTCAGCTACTCCCTTGCTATGAGTTTGGAGATGATGTCATGGTCTCATAGAAAACACAGTGAATATTAACACCAAAAACGATTAAGCATTCCAACCTTACCAGAAATAAAAATCTAAAACTTAATGTTGATGATGAGAGTGGGACTCGAACCCACGCGGATTGCTCCACTGCGAAATTTATTCAGTTTACCTGAACGCAGCGCCATAACCACTCGGCCATCTCACCAATCATCTTTACATTCAGGTCATTCAGAATCTAGGTACCCTGACGGATAGCAGAGGTGTATGGAAAGTGCGAAGGACAGTGCTATAATGGCGGCAGGTACAATCTCCATATACTTTCAGCGCCTTCCTCGACTGCTCAGTCAAACACATCACTTACATACCTCACCTCACGAATACTATCCAACCAGTCCTGCGAATCCTGCTCGCTCTTGTCAGGATAAGCAGCCCTCCAAATGCGCTTCGTGACCTCATTCGTGCTCTTCGCCAACTTGCTCGCAGAACCGCACACGAAGATCTTAGCCCCCTTTCTAAAAAGGTCCCGAATCTCATCCCTTTCTTCCCACATGCGCTCATGTGTATACTTATACTCTGCCTCCCCCTGAGATCTTGGAGGTCCATGGCGTGAGAACGCAGGTCGGACCTGCACAGCGCCTAGGCTCTCCCACTCGCGCAGTTCATCTGCATATAAGAAATCTTTCTCGAAATCGCGACATCCAAAGTACAGGAGCGCAGCTCCGAGGATGCCCCGGTTGTTTGCTGCGATGTAGGCGCGTTGCTGGATGAACCCACGCATTGGTGCCAGACCTGTGCCCGCTGCAACCATGATGATAGGCATGCTAGGGTCCTTCGGCAGGTGGAAGCCCGTGTTGGAGCGGCGCACAGAGCACGGGATTCGTGACCCGAGAGTACGACTTGCTAGATACGTTGAAGCCACACCCTCGAATAAGCGGCCGTTGCCACTGAGCGCCGACGCCAAGTGCACATCGTAGGTTAGTGACGCGCGCACGGGCTTGTCTGGCAGAGTCGCGAGTGGTGACGACGAGATGGAGTATCGCCGTGGTGCCAGGGGCCTTAGCATGTCGAGGTAAGCAGCAAAAGACAACCTAGCGCTAGGATAGTCCTCGAGGATATCGAGCACCGACATGCGTTTGTCGATAACCTCGTTTTTGAATACGTCCTCGGAGGAAACCAGGCCTTGGAGTTTGTGTTGCTCGCTTCCTTCCGCCGTGTTCGCGATCGCTTCGATCTGGCGCTTAGAAGCCACAGTTCCCAACTCGACGCGCCCGCCGAGGATCTCAATGACGGTACTCGGCCCTCGACCAATCTATGTTTTCTGTTAGCTCAGCACGTGAAGAGATGTTGTACAAGTCACAAACCAGAAATGTTTTGCTCGTGCCCTTGACAGTTACGATGTCCATAACGTTTAGACCAAATCGTATAGCTACACGGCGAACAAGACCTAGGGGGTTCGTCGGAAGAACAACCAAGTAATCTTGCATGGATAGGTTAGATTGGCCTGGGTGAAAGTTATTCTCGCAGACGTACCTCCAGGCTCGTATGTAACACCTTCAGGCAGTTCGACCTCTATATGTCTTTTAGCGGATCCCACATCGGTTCCAACAACCTGTCTGTTCTCCCTAATAACTCCCGTGGAAATCGTCTCTCCAGCCAGCAAATCGGCTGTATCCCACTTTTCAACAGTCACTTCGAGGTCAGAGATAGGAGTAACAACGGATTGCGGTTGGTCGTTAAGTGAGGCGAGCAGCTCATCCCTCCAATCCTCCCAGGGACCAGTAAGGTCTTCTTTGACGTCCACGAATTTGGGCGTGATAACTCTCTCGGCCCCAAGCTTAGGCATCACTTCATCAACCAACTTCGGGATGCGGTGGAATGTGCTCACCCACTCACTGTTGCCTGCACCGAAGACAGCGTAATGCACACCTTTGAGATTATCAGGTTTGCTAGCTTCAAGCCATGATACAAACTTCCTGGCGTTGTCTGCAGGCTTGCCCTCATATGATGGGGTGATGATAGCCACCGGGACGTCCTTTGAGAGTTGTTCTGTTCCTTCATCCATGGTCTTAACCGTGGGGTTGAAGCCTCGGTCTCTTGCCGCTGTTTCCAAATCCTCGGCGAGATATTTGCATGTGCCTGCGTTAGAGCCGTAGAGGATCAGCAAGGATTCGCCAGCTCGCTTCTCTTCCAGTGATTTATCGCCACTATGATGCCTGCCATGGGAAGATTTCTCTGTGGTCACTTGGAAATCGCCTGGGATTCCCGTCATTGGCCCTTTCCCCGATCTTTTAATGGCCTTGATCTTAAACCCGTCAGGTTTAACGGTCAACGTACTCTTCATACCTACGGATTATTGTCAGCACAAGAGCGAAACAGAGCAGTCGGTCCACTAACGTAAGTCATAGCTCGGATCAACCATAGAGACTTGGAAACGCTGGAGGATCATTGCTGTCGCCATAATCATCTCCTGCTCCGCAAAGAATCGACCAATGCAAGCTCGGGCTCCGTTTCCGAACGGTTTCCAGGCATTAGGTGGCAGTTTCTCCCAGCGTCCATCCATAAGTCGTTCCGGTCGGAAAAGGTCCGCGTCCTCTCCCCATATTGTGTGGTCATGATGCAACCCCCGAACATTGCACGTTAAGATATCGTCTTTGGTGACCCGGTATTTTCCACCGATAACTGTGTCTTCCACGGGCTTAACATTAAGCAGACCAATGGGGCCCTGAACCCTCAGCGTTTCTCGAATGGCGGCTTCGATGTACTTCAGTTGGGGAAGATGCTCCGGTTTCAATATACCGTCACCGACCACCTCATCAACCTCTTGCTGCGCCTTGTGATAAGTCTCTGGGTTCTTGAGTAATTGGTAAAGTAAAAATGACAATGTGCCGCTCGTCGTTTCATGTCCAGCAACCTTTGCGTTATATAAGTATCCGGAAATCTAGAAAGATAATGACAGCGTACCAGAAACGTGACCATGTTGAAGCGAATATTTTCATCCGAGAGTTTTTCCCCAGTCTGGGGGTCACTAGCATTCAGCATGGTATTCAGGAGATCTCTTGAGTCGGGTTTCGGGTTCCGCTTGCGCTCAGCAACAAGCTCATCGCAAAGTTTCCACATTGAGTGAATATTTTCCTGCAATTCTTCGGCCGACTTGATGCGCAGGTAGTTCTCGACCGATGGACGGTTCGCTCGTTTGCCGGCCTCGATAAGCGCGGCGGACATTTGCTGCGCAAATGGATGGATCTCATCTCGATAGAAGCTATTGAAGCGATATCCAAAGCCACAAAACCCGATCATATCAAACGCCAGTCTGTGAAAGGGTGTCAGCACAAACTTATCTTTCGATTCTTATAAGAAGTACTTATTGTGAAGTCATCAGAGGGTATGATCTCGTTGTCTGGTCCCATTCTCTCCATCTTGAGCACCAACTGGGATATAAGGTCCTGCATCTCGGGGAACATCTTCTTGATTGCCAGCGGACCGAAGACGGGCATCAAGATGCGATGAGCCTTGCCCCAGTTCTACGATGCATTAGAGAATTGCTTAGGTTAATAATGTGTAAGGCAACCTCACCTCTTCGTGTCCGTAAGCAGAGAATAGACCATCGCCTAAGAGGGCTCTTAGCTCTTTAAGTGGCCCAGTTGGACTCTTCTTAAAACGTGACTCGTCCATAACTTCATTGACGAGCTCATGGGAAGAGACAACTACATTTCTTCTCGAGACGAGATCAAGCTTGAAGATATCGCCGTATACCGCTGCAAGGCGCCATATGGACGAGAGTGGGAAGGACGGGTCCATCTCAGGTAGGTTCCGAGTGAACCAATGAGTAGGAGGCTGCGGAATAGGTACAATTGCATTTTCCTTAATGCCGTGTTCCTGCTGCATTGCAGCCGAGTTACCAGGTTTATAGGGGCATTCCATTTTCGAACCACAACCACGGACAAACCTGGACTTAGGCGATGCTGATTCTATGCGGATGCAATTGATATTCTTGGGAATAGGGATTGATTTGAGACGAGGACTGCTTCTGTTCCTCTTTATCATAGCTATGTGCTTCAACTTCGTCTTTATATCCTACTTTACATAATGCTTGTTATCGCTTGAAGGATCCCACCCTTCCGCGCCCACAGTTAAATGAGTAAGCGTACTGCATCTGCGCATAACCTGACTTCACGCGATTCGATGGGGAAGTTCGCCGAAATCAAAGGCCACTGGTCGGTCTCGCCGACCATAATTACTGGGGTTTGGGGGGGGCACAGCATTTTCAAAGCAGTGATACCAATTAGAATTCGCCATTTTAAAAGCAGCTATGTTGCAATGCAACGCGGCATTCGCATTGCCTTAGGCGATCGCGAGGACGAAGGCGCCGAGTACTCTTTGTAGGGCTGGGGAGTAATTGATAGAATGAGACGTCACGTCGTCTTGCATATGCAACATCCGCAAAGCGGGCTACTTACCCAGAGAAATGTTGATGGGATCATGCCACTCACTCCCGCTGATAGCTCGCCTTACGGGTTGGGAACGCTGATCCGGCCCATTGCAGAGGCGGTAGGCTATGCTATGTCATCAAATCGCGAAGACCCGAGGTCGTTTCCATAAGATAATTACATAGTATCAAAATATAACGCCTTTAGGGATACATATGTCCTATCTACGAGAAATATTCTAGCATTGGTAGTCATTATTTCACAGCGGGAATAGCTTGATAATGTGAAATAGTTGACGGAGTTCTAGGTCACATCGACTCCAACGCTTAAGCTTCAGGTGTCATCAGTGTAATTCGTTCCAATATCCCTTCTTATACCGTCGACGAATTTACAACCATATTGCATTCAGTCAAGCCCGCTCCTTTGTTATTCCCAAAACAAAAGTTTTATGGCACTTAGCGTAGACACCACCCCTGGAGTTCTATCTGTCGGAAAAACATCCTCCTTTTTACGACGCGCCTTGCGATGGGATATCAGAGGTTGTCACCTGCTCTCTTAGCTTTAAAATCCGAACAGTGCTCGCAGGTGCGGACTAATCTTACCTTCCAAGCTGTCTACACCACCTAAAACCGCGACTCTTGAGGTAACTTACTATGCCACTGAACATCACAGGGTAATATTTCTACTCGGTGTAGTGGTATGAAGGGGCCTTATGTAGAGACAAAGGTGGCGAAGAGTCAGAGCTGCGCACAATTTTGGGGGGTTTCCCGGGCCGCGACTCTTTGGTCGAGTGTATGAGGTGCCGAATATGCATAGAGTTGCGTGGTCCTACCCAAGTCGAAGATTGAAATTGTTTATATCTACTAGCACTTGAAGAGGGATGGCCGGTGTTAGAGGACACTGTTCGTGCCCGTGGGGGTGGCTGGCAGAAGATGTGTATCACTGCAATTTTTGTACCTAGAAGTAGAAATGAAAGGTTTATATAATTAATGGGCAACACTGGTAATCTATGTTTCCTAAGCCACAATGGAGCCATCATTCAATAGCGCGGTCAATTGACAGCTTAATTCACTCTCGAGCTTCCTGAGAAGTTGCTATGAGGTATTTAAATATGTCGATGTGGTCGAGATCCCGAGCGATTGTAGCAAAAGTTATCTCCATCGCTCTGCTTGACTAGTATCACAGTAGCTTGTCCTTTGTAAGAGGATTTTACAGAGGGTGTTGGATAGAACAACGACAACAAGCACTCTACTTGGTCATGGTGCGGTATCCTCGTCCGTAATCTGGGTCCCGATCATACCAGGTATAATAAGGCACGCGATATCTTAACGAGAATAACTTCCCATTACAGGTTGGCTCAACCGGGACCAGTTATTCCCGACGAATTTAACCTTTCTAGACAACGGATTTGGTTGAAAAAGTAGAGAAATATTTAAGTGGTAGTTGCAATAATTATAAGGGCACCATAACAAAACCAATCCTATATCAGTGTTATATGTTATTTATATTGTTGTGGTCTGCCCATGGACATTGTAAGGCTGTACACAAACTTGGTACCGCCTAGGCTTATTACTTTCCTATTAACATGAATATGATCTGTATGATGATTAAGTAGATATGGAATGATCTTGTCTTAGAGCTTGTTTTAAAGTTATCCCTAGTGTAATTTGTATTCGATTACGTGTCGCACGTGCTGACTGGCGGGAGCTACACCTGAGACTAGGACTCGCATGTCATGCATATTGCCATATGTATGATGTGAGACTCTGTGTGAGCATTCAGCCCCCAAACTTACCCTTGAATTAAAGCGAGGCTGTTTGAACATTTACCGTAGGTTGCATAACGTGCGATCATAAATTACTTGATAAATTAATGCTGGTCTATCGGCGTGCACGGCGGGCACTGGACGAAAACCTAGGCACATACTCCATTGAGGGTACTACTTGCAGCACCTGTAAAGAACTACTACTGTATATCGTCTAATGCTATTGGAGGACCAGCGTCGTAATGAAGTTTATAGAGTTTGCACGTGTACGTGGGATGAAGAATGAAGGGGTCCGAAACGCAATGAGCCACCCCCCGCATATGACGTGCCTCGGGGACCGCAACCCCGGAATCGTTCTCTTGGACCCTCCGAAAATTCGGGTTCGCAGTGGCCTTAAGACGGATTCTTTTTTAGGATGGTGTAGGGTGTGTAGGATGCGTAGCATTCATTATTCCTCAGTGTGGAGGGTGTGTATGTGACACAATAATGAATTACGTTTGATGATATTAAACAATTTATGCCTCACGTTATCCAATTGAAAAATGTTGCCGTCTACGGTAAGGATGGTAACGGCTTAAGGCGGAGCAAAACGCTATTCGATGAATGATCATGGGAACACAAACTCCCGGCATCTCGGTCCCCTAAAAGCGCTATAATGAGGCAGCATAAGTAAGTGATGTGTAGAATAATTAATTGCGTGCCGACAAGTAGTTTAGTCTGCGATTGATGACATACCGCCCTTCAGCTGCATCTAGATCTATTGCGAATTGCGGCTGAGTGAAGAGGCAACTGCCTAGATAGGCAATTTTATACTAGTGAAGCTTTGTGACGATGAGATTACCATATGCTATGTACGCTATTCGGTGTGCTAGAGCAGTCTAACGAGAGGCGTTTCAGCTGCCAAGACCCTTAGCATCCTGGGCGGTGCTTGTTTCAAGTGGATACCTGCCTCCTACTGATGCTAATACTGTACTAAGTATAGTATGCGCTACAGGTACTAACTAACCTCGGATAGATATACCGCTATAGATATTTGACTGCTGACCAAGGACTCTATAGCCAGACTCTGTAGCACATATACGTCGACATATTTTAACTCAGTTCTGGCAGTGGAAATTCTGCCAACATGTTTGCCTTAGATTCTGCCTCGTATTCATTCTTCTGAAGAAGCTGAGGTGGTACTCGGCTCCTTCCGGGGGCGTCTAGAGCCAAGCCTGGGGAAATGTCTTGGAAATCTTATAATGACAACAGTCGTCTGGGCGGGTGCGTTGTTCGAGTAGGCCAGGGTCTAAGAAATATTCTCTTCACGTGTATATATCGGACAAGATGCATGATCGATGAAAATTGTTATGATGCTGTTTAAATATGGATAGCTCCAGGCATTTGATGAACTTAATACGGTTGAGCTCGGGTAAATCGGATAATGAGTCAGCGATGCTTTGACAGTTCAAATGATTATAAGACAAAGTCCCACCATTGCTGTACAGATGGTAGCACAGCATCCGCCCCAACCAGTCAAAGCTTATAATGCTTCCCAAAAGGGGCTGATGACGCACGACTCAGGCATCGCCGGCCAATTGGAACAAAGCTTCTACCGCTTTGTCACTCTAGCTCGTAACATCATAGCGTGGCAAACCAAAGTGCTAGCAGGACATTTGCAGAAATTTGGCCAACTACCTTCTCCCAGAAATGGCGGGGGAAGGTAAACGCACACTGGGCACCCAAACCTGACAGAGAAGCCTGACCGAAGAATCGGGAATGGGATCCGATGCCTATTGAACTACTGTAAACTATACTTGTTCCCCTACCGGGCTCCCCTACCTATTGGACCAGACCCTAAAGAGATGAATTCCTTAAATCTAAGTATAGAATAGTGTGTGGATCTGCTTTGACAAGTCACTCCACCGTGACCCATGTGCAGTCCAGGCCAGTCCAGGCAGCGCCCTGGAGCTGTCATTCAGAGCATGCAGGTAATGCCGCAAGGTACTGTACCTGCTTATCTGTAGACTGGAGGCATGTACTCTGGAAGTAAGATACCTATACGGTAATACCCAAAGTCAGTGGTGAGTGAGGTCGGTGATGGTTGATCAAGAGAAGGGACATAATTATATGTAGGTATAAGTATAGCCTGCAGTTGTATTGTGGTGTACAGTGGTAGGTACTGCTGACCTTGCCGTCGGAGGCCGTAGCGTAGGTACCTCTTCTCAGTCGATACCGCAGGTACTTATGGGTGGGCGGATATACTGTACGGTACACCACCTACACGACGAAGGTTATTGGGATTTAGCTTGCCCATCCTTGTAGCTGCTAAGCCTTCTCGTCAAGGTTGGTGGCCTCCACTACGGCAAACGTTTCATACCGTCTTATGTTATAGATGGAATTGTCAGTCAGCCAGGCCTGCCTGGGGTTTTTGTCCGCCTACCTACTACCTAGTGTACCCTTTCCTTCTTCCTCTCGCCATTCAAAACCTTGCCCTCCCGAGCTTTCTTTTCAGATTTAGATTCCTCATTTTCCTCGTTTTCCTTGTTCGCCCCCGTCCTTTGCTAGAGCCTGTCAGCTGATCATTGGGGTTGTCTTGGTTTGTATACCGTACTTCAGCATCGCGGCGATCGTTTGCTCCACCATCGCCCACCCTCCAGCACCTGCGTTACGTATATCCTTGATACATCAAGGATAGGGGATTGGTGGCATTATCATTGTTGCTCTTATCTCCGTTGTACTACTATCTTCTGTATAGTACTTGGACTCCTTGCTTTCCCAATTTTCCTCCCGGTTCCACTTCACAGGGACGCGATCGAACCGCCAAGATGAGAAACGTCGCAAAGTTGACCACGAGTGCCCTGCTCGCCTCGGGTGCTTCTGCCCAGGTCGTTCAATGGGGCATTGAGAAGAGAGGGCACCCGGCACCTATGCTCAGCAGGCGTGCAAGTACCACTGTTCAGGAAACCATCACAAACGAGAAGTCGCGCGGCGGCTATTTTGCATCATGCACTGTTGGAACACCGCCTCAGAAGGTGACGCTGCAGCTCGATACCGGATCGAGTGATATTTGGGTGCCTGCGTCCAGCGCTAGCATCTGCGAAGAAAGCTCGTCGCAAGGAGGAGGCTGTACCTTCGGCTCTTGTGAGTGTGCCATCATGTTGGCTTGAGGTGTATTCGACTAATCAAACCTCTTTCGTATTTTAGACGACGCAAACCAGTCAAGCACGGTCGAACTTGTCAGCGAGAATTTTCAGATAGCCTACGTCGATGGGAGTTATTCGAGAGGCGCTTACATCGCCGAGACATTTGGGATCGGCAATGCGGAAATACAAAATACGACAATGGGTTTGGGTTTGGATACAGATATTGCCTACGGTTTGGTCGGTGTTGGCTATGCATTGAACGAAGCCTCTGTCTCCCAAACGGCACAAATATACAACAATCTGCCTATCGTGATGCGGAACGAAGGCCTCATCAAAACCAACGCATACAGTCTTTGGCTAAACGACTTGGGCGCCAGCACAGGTCAAATTCTCTTTGGCGGTATCGATACTGACAAGTATATGGGTGACCTGATTCGCATTAACGTGGAGAAGGACGACCGAACTGGGCAGTTCACTGCGTTCACCGTGAAGTTGACATCACTGAAAGCCCATTCCTCATCGGGTGATGATACGCTCTCCTCATCGTCTTTCCCAGTCCCTGTTGTGCTTGATTCCGGCACTACATTTAGCTACCTTCCACAAGATCTGGCTGAAGAGGTCTGGCAGGAAGTTGGCGCTGATTACTACATCGTCGGACAGCAGGGTACCGGAGCGCCTCTCGTTCCTTGTGCTTTGGCTAACAACAACGGTTACTTTACCTTCGGTTTCGGCGGAACAGGAGGCCCCACCATCAATGTCGGCATGGACGAGCTCGTCGTTCCCATATTTACTGGCGACCCTGTTCCGTTTCCAAGTGGCCCGTACGAGGGACAAGCCGCATGCCAGTTCGGCATCCAGAACATCACCGGCACTAGCTTCTTGCTTGGAGATACGTTCCTCCGATCAGCTTATGTGGTGTATGACCTCGAAAACAACGAAATTGCCATTGCGCCCACCGACTTCAACGCGACGTCTTCGAACATCATGGCATTCCCAAGCCGGGGGGCTGCGATTCCGTCATCGACGGCAGCGCCGAACCAGGATGATGTCGGATCGGGATCTACCAGTCAGCCAAACTACAATGCCCGCGACGGGTTTACAAAGCTGGACAGCAAGGGCAGCGGTAGCAGCAACAGCGGTGGTGGAGAGGACAACGCAGCCTCTCTTCCTCCCGCTCTTGACTTGACGCACATGGCTGTCATGGGTGCTAGCATGGGCTTGATGATGGTTGGCGGTGGTGCTTTTCTCCTGTTTTAAATAAGTAATCGCACTCTTACTTGGACATTAGGCGTATGGATAGCTCAAACACGACACGGGCCTGGGGATTTAATTGGCATTTTATTGGATGAGGGCTTGGAGGGGAAAAGCTGTGTCCTCTCGTATATTGACGAAACCGACATAGATGTGCATTGAAGACATCACATAACATAGAAGCAGCGAGTTCTAAATAGCTTATTGCTTGAAAATACTATAAAACTCCATAACCTTGCAAAGTAGCTACCCCACGGTACTTGTCTGACTGGAGCTAGGTAATCTAGAAAAGTCCAACCGGATTGTTTTTGGCCTCTATAGACTAGTTAAACTTTTAACCATACCGATAGGCATACCTTACTAGGTAATCTTAAAATGAACGAAGAAGAAGAATAAAAGTCGTCGTTTATGTTTAATACTTTGACAACGGTATACTACCTACTGTACATGTAGGTAGGTCAGGGACCTTGGTGGGTAGTGTTGGGTATTGGCGTTGTCTGATTCGCCGAGCGGCCTATGCAACCCCGCTAAAAAAACTCAGGTACACAGCCTTGAACAGATGGAAATCTCGAGCAGCGCCGAAGGACAATTCTTGTGCAAGCCCACCTTTGCCATTGGCCCTGTTGCGTTCTGTCGCCTTCAATTCTAAGGTGGTGTTTTTATAGATTTCTTCTTTTCACGATGAAGGTGCAACGGGCTATTGCTGTGCTCAATGACAGCCGCATCCTCACCACCAGGAGCGGCGTGTCGCAACTGAACATTGTCTCAAGGGCCTTTACCAACCGAGCTCCCAAGCAGTTCATCGTCGCCCCATTGCGCGTCGAGGGAAGACGGTATTTCAGTCTGACGGGACCTCGATATGCAGCAGCGAGTGCGACAGCTGCCGCCACGTAAGACACGGTTCCCTTTTGCATGGCGCTTGACACTCGGCCCAATGGTTTGCTGACTGGTGTCTTCGCTTGCAGTCTTAAGCGTGCTACCGAAGCAGCAGATCTGACTCCTGAAGCTGTCCTTGAGAAAATGAGTCCCGAAGAGAGGAAAAGGCTGTCGAAAGTTCGAAATATCGGTATCGCCGTATGTGCCCCTCATCCTTCTATGCCGCCAGGCCGTCGATGTGCGCGAGAAAGCGGCACATACTGACAGGATGGACTCTCCAGGCACACATCGACAGCGGTAAAACAACCTGCACTGAACGAGTCCTCTACTATACTGGCCGAATCAAGGCGATACACGAGGTCCGAGGTCGCGATGGTGCTGGCGCTAAGATGGACTCGATGGAACTCGAGCGGGAGAAGGGCATTACCATCCAGTCTGCTGCTACCTTCTGTGACTGGAAAAAGATGGAGAACGGGCAAGAGGAGGCTTATCATATCAACTTGATCGATACGCCTGGTCACATTGACTTCACAATTGAAGTCGAGCGTGCCTTGCGAGTGCTGGATGGTGCCGTGATGATTCTCTGCGCCGTCAGTGGTGTACAGTCCCAGACCGTGACCGTCGACAGACAGATGAAGCGGTACAACATCCCGCGCATAAGTTTCGTGAACAAGATGGATCGTATGGGTGCGAATCCGTGGAAGGCAGTCGAACAAATCAATTCCAAGTTGAAGATCCCTGCCGCCGCCATCCAAGTACCAATTGGTGCCGAGGACCAGTTCAAGGGTGTCATCGACCTTATTCACATGAAGGCCATTTACAACGAAGGTCCCAAGGGGACTATTTTGAGGGTAGAGGATAAACTACCTGAAGATTTGCAGGCGTTTGCTGAGGAGAAGCGTCAAGTTCTGATCGAGAAGCTGGCGGACGTTGATGATGAAATTGCTGAGATTTTCCTGGATGAAGGCACACCCACCCCCGAGCAGATTATGAACGCCATCCGCCGGTCAACGATTGCTCTCAAATTTAGCCCTGTGATGATGGGGTCTGCCTTGGCCGACAAGTCTATACAGCCCATGCTTGATGCTGTCTGTGACTATCTCCCGAACCCTAGTGATGTTAAGAACGTGGCCCTTGACAAGAGCAAGAAAGAGGCGGAGACCCAGCTTGTCCCCTACAACTCACTGCCGTTTGTCGGTTTGGCGTTTAAGTTGGAAGAAAACAACTATGGCCAGCTCACATATATCCGAGTGTACCAAGGTACCTTGAGGAAGGGCACCTATTTATTCAACTCGAGAAATGATAAGAAGGTACGAATTCCTCGAATTGTGCGCATGCATTCGAATGAGATGGAGGATGTCAATGAAGTGGGCGCGGGAGAGATTTGTGCCGTGTTTGGTGTGGATTGTGCCTCTGGCGACACTTTCACGGATGGAAACCTACCTTACACCATGTCTTCCATGTTTGTGCCTGACGCCGTTATGTCGTTGTCTATCAAGCCCAAGCGCAGCACAGATGCAGACAACTTCAGTAAGGCAATGAATCGGTTCCAACGCGAGGATCCTACGTTTAGATTGACAGTCGACGAGGAGAGTGAGGAGACAATTATCTCCGGTATGGGTGAATTGCACCTTGAAATCTACGTGGAACGTCTCCGCAGAGAGTACAAGGTGGACTGCATCACTGGCCAGCCCCGAGTTGCATACCGTGAGACTATCGGCCAGAGGGCTGATTTCGACTACCTCCTGAAAAGACAGTCCGGTGGACCTGGTGATTATGCTCGTGTCGGTGGTTATATCGAGCCAAGCCCTGAAGCCAACAAGAACATCTTCGAGAACCAGGTGGTTGGTGGTGTTATTCCTGACAAGTTTATTTCTGCTTGCGGCAAGGGTTTCGAAATCTCGTGCGAGAAGGGTCCGCTGCTAGGCCACAAGGTCATCGGCACTAAGATGGTGGTTAATGACGGCGCAACGCACGTCACAGATTCCTCGGATTTTGCTTTCAGCTTAGCAGCCCAGATGGCATTCAAGAAGGTGTTCCACGAGGCCGGTGGTCAGGTTCTCGAACCCCTGATGAAGACCACTATCATGGCGCCCAATGAGTTCCAGGGTAGTATTCTCATGCTCATGAACAAGCGTAACGCTACTATCGTCGACACCGAAATCGGCAGTGAAGACTTCACCTTACTGTGCGATGTCAGCTTGAACTCTATGTTTGGCTTTGCGACACAACTGCGTGCGGCATCGCAAGGTAAGGGCGAGTTCAGCATGGAGTTCAGTCATTATGCTCCTGCGCCGCCTCATCTACAGTAAGTCATGATTCCTCACCATGCTCTCTCAATGCGCGTATCTACTGTTCTATATGCGGTCTGTGCTGTTTGCTAATTCGCTTATTTAACAGGAAGGAGTTGGTTGCCAAGCACCAGAAGGAGATCGAGGATGCTCGCAAGTAATCAATGACTGTAAGAGTACATCACCGAAGTGCTGAGGGCAGATGAGTCTAGGACTCTATCCACACCGAGATCTCGAATGGTCTTGTCACCTCCCTTATATTGGTGATATTTAACACCAGCTACAACGGCTTGCGATGATGGCGGACTCAACAAGTCTCAACATAAAGGACTATATGTAATAACACTGTGATGAATAGCCTATCGTTCGACACAATAGGCGATATCCCAAACTCGGAATAAAAACAGGTTTAGTATAACGTGTATATAGATTTGTATAAAGATGATGACGGCGCTGCTCTGATAAACTGGGGGATTAGACAGCTAGCAGACGAAGTTATCACGAGACTATGAAATATATCAGACAATTACCACTCTTCACATCCCCCCCTGTCCAATTAGCTCATTGAATAAATCATTTGATTTAACTCTTGTCCTTCGAAGTAACATGAGATGGCTTGGTTGTTCTAAATATCAGAGTATTGTTTCCAACTATGTCATTTCGTCTATTCGTTCTACCCTCCTTTCTTTTAGATCCCCTCGTATTTTTTTTTAAAAAAATCCAGCCCCGAATCCCTTTTAGGAATGTCGTTAAAATAAAGACTTTTGATAAATACACTTTCCAGGCACACAAGCTAACTACCTAAGAATGAGGGACATTGCCCCTTTTTAGATAATTCTCCTTTTCCCTCGTATTGTCTTGGAGACATCATTCCTACTAGCATCATGACCCTTACAATCTCTTTAGAATATCACTTACAACCTCCTCCGTCGTGGCCTTGCCACCCAGGTCGGGGCTCAACAGCTCGCCTTGCTCGAGATTCGCATCCACAGCAGCATAGATCTTGGCAGCGGCCTGCTCCTCGCCGAGGAACTCGAGCATGAGGGCTGTGCTGCGCAGCGTAGCGATGGGGTTCGCGACGCCCTTGCCCTCGATGTCGGGGGCGGAGCCGTGGCAGGGCTCGCCGATGGCGAAGCCTTCGCCGACGTTGGCGCTGGGAACAAGGCCGAGGGAGCCGACGAGGGCGGCGGCGCCGTCGGAGAGGATGTCGCCGTACAGGTTGGGAGCGACGATGACGTCGTACGACCCGGGCTGGCGGAACAGCTTGTACACCATGCTGTCGACGATCTGCTCCTCGACGGCGACGCCGGCGCCGGCGAACTGGGGGGCGGCCAGGGCGGCGTTGGCGCAGGCCCGGAAGAGCCCGTCCGTCTGCGACAGCACGTTGGACTTGTGCGTCACGGTCACGAGGGCCGATTTATGGATGCTGGCGGCTCCGGACTCGCGCAGCTTCTGCCGCCGCAGCGCGATCTCGCCCGCCATGGTGGCGATGCGCGACGACGCCCGCGCCGAGATGCGCTTGATGGCCTCGGCGTAGTCGACGCGCCCGCTCACGTCCTTCACCGTCCGCTCCTCCTTCACATACAGGTCCTCGGTGTTCTCGCGCACGATGACCAGGTCGATCGGGTTCGCGGCCGTCGCGACCGTCTTCACGGGCCGCACGTTGGCGTACAGGTCGAGCTTCTTGCGAAGGGCGACCTGGCGCGACGGGTGAGTCTACGCAGAAGACGGGGGATCGAGGGGCGCACTTACAATGGGCGACGAGTACCCCTTGACGGCTGTGGTGGGCGAGGACACGGCGCCGAACAGCGCGCCGTCGCACCCGTTCTTCAGCACGTCGACGGTGCGGTCGGGCAGCGCGGCGCCCGTCTTCTGGAACGTCTCGAAGCCCGCGTCGAGGTCCGTGAACTCGAACTTGAGCCCGAGAGACGACGGGAGGGCTTCGAGGATGCGCCGGCCGGCGGGGATCACCTCGCGGCCGATGCCGTCGCCGGGGATGAGACCTGTGGTCCCGCGTTAGTGTTAGTGGGTGTTTGGCTCTCTGCTCGATCAATTGGCTACCAACCGATTCTGAGAACGCGGGACGCCGCCATCTTGTGGCTACCTGTGAATAACCTACAGTACACTATTGTATGTAGCTTTGGCAATGAAGTGACGCCGGCCAACCGAAAATTATTGGGTGTCACCCAGCGGTTACGGAGCTACACTGCACTTACCCGAGCTATGGTGGGGTGAGTTCGGGAAATGGGATGAAACTGGGTCCGGGGATCGGAGCGATGATCAGCCGCCGTAGGTACTGTATGTACCTTGGTACTGTCCAGACTGGAGGGAGGGGTGCAGGGGTGTAGAGTCAATAGGTTCGTTGCTGGGCCATTTTCCCGCTTTAGGTTGTTTAAATTAAGCAAGACATCTCGGTTTAGACCGCGCCAGATTTCCATCGATCCCGAAATTTGATGGCAATTTCCCCCCCTTCGTTTTCGGTTTTTTTTTTCTTCGACTATCGATTTACCTATACTATGTTACCTGCCCTTCACTACCTTCTCTTCAAAATGTGGTTCGATAGGGTGTGCGAGAAAGCTCATATATAGACAGAGACACAAATTCGAATAGGTGTGGTGCGGTGCGCGTAGTCTTGCTGCATCTGACATTCCATGCATGCGGTAGCTTCGCTGGCGGATGCAACCGAGCTGCATCCTGCATTGTCCAAGTTTATATAAAACGCATCGAAGGGACCCCGAGATGGTGGGGGGAGGGAGAGAAGGCCTAATACCTGACGACGATAGATTGATGAGGCCTTTCTCTATCTTGAAACCGCCATATTCCAGCCAGCCAATATGCTGTCCTATATGCTATTGATTCTATAGTACTATACGAACAAACTGCATTTCACCAAGTTCTCGTATATGCGAGTAAGAGTGTACTTTGTAAGGTGTCATCTGCCAGCGTGTATTCTGGTTCTGGTTCGGGAGCTAAGCTTGGGGTCCGAAATGACAATACACAGACTTTGGTACCTTCGGTTGTCATTTGATGACGTCCCTCATTTTCCCATTTTCGCATTTTCGCATTTTCGCATTTTTCCCCATCACCAGCACAAGTGTTTAATCCACTTCTTGTGTGCCCATTGAATTACCTGTCTTGGCTGCGAGTTGTCGCATCCGAGCTTCTAGTATACGCCTCGATTGGATATAAATAACATTTCTTTACTCCATCGTTCCATACTAGGAAATGGTGTTTACTGTTGACACCTGTAAATAAAATCCGACGCCGTTTATCCAGTCGACCCAAGTGTTTCAGATCAAGCTCAGGCACCAATAGGAGCTGACGCTGTGCAAGCAGCATGTCAAACGGCGGGGCAATAGCGTATCCTCGGCACACCTATAGCTCGCGATTTTAGGGGTCGTTGGTGTGGAGGTATTAGGCAGTAGGGATGGTAGCAGGGAACGACGGCAGCCAGAGGACAAACCAGTGGTTGTCATAAGCCCCTGAAGACAGAGCTGTGCTGGGTGCCATAACGCCCCAGGTCACCCATGAAATTATCTCCCTTAGGTAATTTATTAAGGCGGGACCTCCCCCACGACCCAGGCTACTGCACTAAGCAAGCACCTACAATCTTGGAACATCCCACCACGCCCGGCACCATCGCATGAATCTGACCAGCTGTCTTCATATGATTTTATTTTTCCCGCCAAACCACTGTAACACGTTGTAATCCAAGTCGGTTGCACTAGTGCCCTTCTTCCCCTTTCACCATCCCATCGACCCTATGTCTTTTACTCACCATCGCAGCATCATTGAAATCAGATCTATGTTGTGCAGTTGACATCGGCACACCGCATCGTTACCCCTGGACTAGCGGAACAAGCTTCGTTTTGGCCGTCTTCCCGCGAGTCCACTGCGCTCTCCTCTTTGCGGCGTTTTGAGGCGCAACCAAAAAAGCAACCGAACGCGACGCAGAACTGCAGAACACAACCACAACTTGCCCAGTGAACATCCATATCCAGTCAAGCTGCTGCAAGGCGGTTGATTGTTTTCGCGCTATCGAGCAGCGTTTGCTCCGATCTGTGGGCAACAGGGACCGAATCGGACCTTGAGAGCTCTGCTTGACTTACACCATTCGCTGCAGGCTCCCAATAGCTACACCTACACCTACAGCCACCCACACTTTCCGCGCACCCTGACTCGGAACACGTTGCGGCCATGTCGGGAGTCAGGAACCTCCGTGCCATGTTTGAGCAGAAGGGCGATAGCGTGCCAGACAGAGGGAGATCTCCTGGTCCTGGTGGTTTCGGTGAGGCTCTTTCTTTCTTTGTGCTAACGCGCTGGAACTTTCGACTGGGATAGCTCCCCATGCCTGCTTAACACGGCCCCCCCTATCCCGTCGCGTCTACTGCACCTACTCAGGTGTACTCTTGTCTTCTAAGTCACAAGCATTTCCGTTGGATACATCGTTATCCCATTTCTGCTATTTCTCAACTCCAAGTTCATTCATTTATTTTGATTATCCACTCCGCTGTTGGGATAGGCATCTTCAGCGCTCGTTCCAGACAGCCTACGTCACGACACGGCTTCCTTCAGGAACACCACTTTTAAGCTATCTTTTTGGGACCAACATAGCTAACAAACAAATTCTGTGCCGCCAGCATCCCCTTCCCCTTCTGCATCTCCCCGTCCTTTATCCAAAGTTCGAACCTCTTTCGTTGCGATCGAGAAAGACGGTAGAATAGGGTTGAGAAGAGAGCCTAGCAGGGATTCAGAGACCGTGTCTAGTCGAAGGTTTAGCAACGAGACCGACACCAGCATACCCCTGCCCATTTCTGAAAGGCCCGACGTCTTTTCCGAGAACATGGCGAGCACTGTCGCCTCCTTCAAAACAAACCTGTCTCACGAGCCCATACCCGAGTCTCCACGGCAGGAGACCCCTGTAAAGTTTTCTCCCAAGAAAGCATTTAAATCGCATCCTGTAGAACCAAACGCCAACCCGGACAAGGTCACGGATAAGGAGGAGCCTCAAACTAAGATGCTCTCTGGTGACCCTACTGAATCGTCTGCGGCCCGATTAGGTGGCACAATCCTCAATGGGGGGATTAGTGATGCCCTGAACGGTACGCCCTCTACCGCCGTCAAAGCTAAGGCACCCGGCGCCTCAAAGCCAGCTCCCAAGCCAGCGGCACCTGTCTCGACAGCCAAAACTGCTACTAGACCGCCGAAGTCGCCTCTGCCGACCAAGGCTCCCAGCGGAAAGGAACCTCCCAAGACTGCAGCATCGGCTGCAAACCCCAAGAAGGTCACGGCTACAAAAACGGCAGCGGCGAAGCCCCCTGCGATCGACCTGCCCCCGTCCGGCACAGGTTTCGTTAAGCCAAAGCCAAAATCGCCTACCAGGCCAGTTAAACTACCGTCATCTCTGACAACACACACTGCCTCATCGGCTCAAAAGCACGGAGCTGGCAATACAGCGCCGGCACCTGCGCCGAGACGATCGCTCTCACGAGCCTCCGGTAATGCTCAGCACTTATCCGTGAACCCGACTTTGCACAGATCAACTAGCCGAAATAGTCTCTCAACCGCAGGTACTACGTCAACCAAGACCCTCAAGCATAAACCTTCTAATGCCAATGTCGGTCGCTCCCGTCCTAGCCTCGGTCCCCCACCCAAACCCGCGGGACAAGAGCAACCTGGTTCAAAGAAGGAGGCACAAGTAGATGAGGGTTTCCTCGCTCGTATGATGAGGCCGACGGCCAGCAGTGCCAAAAAGACTTCAGATAAGGCACCTGTAACCCCACCTCGAAAGCAGAATGCACCTATCAAGAAGCTGGATACCAGGGATGTTGAGAAGAATGCAAGCAAGGTTGCAGCCAAGCTTCAAGCGTCCTCGACTCAGGTGAAGGCTACAAAGAACGGCGTTAAGCCTGCAGTAACCAAGGAGCAGCCTACACCAAAAGTCATCGTTCCCGCCGCCCAGACCAAGACTGCTAAATCACCTATTGAGAAGGCAAAGCTATCGACCGATACTGTTGAAGCACCCGCCGTCAACCAGAAAGCAGAGGCTAAAATCGTTGCCAAGGAAGATAGTGCCATCGTCGCGCAAGAGGAGGTCGCCGACGACAATACCGAAAGTGTAGAGACTTCCACAGACATCCCTGCTACTCCTGAAATCGTCCTTAACGATGAACCGGAGGCTGCTGAAATTCAACCCGTTGCTGAGCCAGCTATCGCCACCGAGGTAGATGAAACTGAGTCTGCTGCGTCTGTTCCGGCTGTCAGCGAGGATCCACTAAAAGTTGAGGACATTGAGGAGACGGTCCAGGAAGAGCAGGAAGTGCAAGAGCCCAGCCATCAACTTGAGTCTGCGGCGCCTGCAGTGGAGGTATCTGAACAAAATATCCCTGAAGTGAAAGATGTAATCTCTGCGGAAGAACCGGTCGTGGAGGTTGAACAGACAGCCGATGAGCCCTTGGGGTCAGAAGAGACGGTAGCCAGTGTTGAGACGACGGCGAGCGACGAGGCCAAGACAGAGTCTTCAACAACCATTGAGATCTCCCACAATGACGCGACTAAGGACCACATCGACGAGGTGGCTATCAAAGATGCGACAGCTGTAGCTCTCTAGATGGGAGGCAATCTGTTCCCTTATCAATTTCGAAAGAAAGGCTACCATCGCAAAGTGGTTTTCACCACACGAGCTCCGTCACCGCAGCGTAGCTTCTAAACATTCTTGCTTCGACGAGAGATTTATTTGATACCCGTTACCATCTCGTCGTTTCACTTCTTGTAGGGCGGATTACTCCGACCTGCTCTCCCTTCGCACACACCAATTAGGGTTCTGGGGGCATTCTTTTACCATTCTTGGGTGGAGTTGATAAGGCTCTCCGGTTGCTAGTGGTGTTAGTCGTTGTAGGAGTAGCTTGTTTTGGATTCTTGGGACAAAGTTAGGCGTTTACTGTAGAATAGACAAATGGGAGATCGAAGCTGAGTGATGGGCAAAAAGCAACTGTAAGCCTTCAAGCACATGCAAGGAGGAGGATTATTTGGAGACGGGTGGAAGAACAGCATGGATCCAAACATAGGCATTGCATGTAGAACTTAGCGAGAATGGATACCATACCTGTTCACTTGCAGTATTGGCCAGCACCCAAGGTGACTATTAAGCAAACTCATGAATGAACTACTACAGAGTTGACTTACCTCTGGCGTAAGATTTTGGCCACGGTTCATGTAGTTCACTGTCTCCCAATACTCCTTGATCCCCTGTTACAAGGTTAAAATGTCAAAATAAGTGGCATTGTTCATATGAAGTAGGTATATAATTATTTTCTAGCTTGTGCAACGGCGCCGAACCAGGCCCGTAATTGTATTGTACAGCATACCTCGAACCTCTTGTGACCCATTGCTATCCCAAGATAGTTCTGGTCCAGGAGAGCTGCTGAATATGTATATCCACTCATGTATATGTACAAAGCATTATACACGAGATGTCGAGGGTAACCACTGCGGCTGATCTTCACGATGTCGACCACGACGAGGATTTCTTTCACGTTGGGTCACGTTTCGCTTTCCCTCCTCCTCCTCCTCCTAACTAATTTTGAGACATCTCGACATCTCTTCGGGCGAAGGGCAACCCGCCTCTCCTTCGCATATATCCTCCCATCCCAATCCCTTTTCGAGTCCCCACTCTCACTTCTCCCGTCTCGCCTCATCTACCTTCCCTACCTACATCCCTCTCACCCTCTCTCAAGGCCCAGCACGACACAAAAGCAACCCACCAACCTTCCTCTCGAGAGCCTCGCGGATCTCAAGAGTGCCGACATCGGTAGTGAGAAACATGCACTCGCCGAGATTCAGCCCTTTCTGGCGGCTGGCATCGAAGCCGCGCGCAAGGCGCTCGAGGGCCGACAGGTTCGCCGTGATGTACCGCTTCGGCCGCGAAATGGCCGACATGGTCCGCAGCACGGGCTCGTTGTCGCTGTACTTGAGACCCAGCCACAGGCGCTGCCGCGCCGCGTTGGCTGTCGTGAGCGGCTCGGGCTCGAACGTGCTGATGCTGGATGGGTCGGGTGGGTGGGGGCCTCCGCGCGTCACGAAGCTGATGAAACCTGCCCGGTGCAGCGCGAGAGCTACTGAGAGGTTGTATTTTGTGTGGGCGACCGAGGTTAGGCCTAGGCGTGCCCGGGAGGCGTTTTGTAGGTGCGAGGCCATGTGGGAGACGCTTAAGATGCCCATTATGGTGGTGGGTGGGAGAGCTTGGGTTGATAGGCTTGAGATTGGAGAGGTCGAGAATGGATGGCTGTGGTGCCCGGTTTCGTAGTAGAGTTTTCGTATGCCGTTGGCGTGGCCAAGTTAGGTGAAGCTATCGCGGGCTTCTTTAGGTGAATCCACCATACCTACAGGTAGACGATTCAATTTGGCCGGAAGGAAAGAATTCTAGCGCCGATAATTCCGCCCGGGCTGCGTGCAGCTGGAGGTCCACCGCCGCGACCGCGCACTGACCATGCGACCCTTATCCATTGGCCAACCCCGCCAACCCCCCAAGCGTTCCCTTAGACACCAATCAACCCCACCATAGCAGTCGTACAAGGTGGGATATTGGACAGTTAAGCGCCCGACAGCCACAGTCTATTGCGGTCATGCGAGGTTGAATGGGTTTCTATGTTTCTATTCGAGGAGCGGCTGTGTCAACATGTGCCGCGATGACATACGCAGTAGAGCTATAGCTACCAGCGAGCCAAGTAATTTTCTCCTTTTCAACAATTTTTACTTCGGTCCGACGTTGAGCTGGTTCTCTGCGCTGTCCTCAATACCTAAGGTTAGACTTTGTCGGGCTCTAGCTCTCCGTTGTGATCTTTACCACTAGTTATTATTATAGTATTCATTTGAGCCGGTTTGCTACGTGCTTATACTGCCTCAGAAAGATGGCAGTCCGCCCCGGTGAGGAGAACGTTGCCACCCTGTAAGTTCCCGAAACTTCACCGCAGCCCAACACAATGAACATGCGACTTACCGGTGGACTTCGTCCTTTTGCAGTTTTGGTGACATTCATTATTTCTACGGACCGCCTACTGCCAAACCCCCTCATCACCGCTTTGACAAGGGGTCGTATGTTTATCTGTTCGAGAATGCAGAGCACCGCCGGGCGCGCATCGAGATCGCAAATCAACCAGGCACCGATGACCAAGACGCTTTCGACGGATGTAAGCGCAATAGACTGCTGTCAATGAAAATGGTCCTGTGGTTTTTAACAGGAGTGTCAAACAGTTCTAGATAGGACGCAAGTACGGTACTCATACAACCAACAATGTCTCGTCAGCATCACCGTCGAGGGCGTTGCAGGGCCACCGATAGACACGAGCCAGTGGCATCTTCCCACATATGACCCGCGCAACGAAAACAAGTACCATTACAAGCTGCATTCCGTCGACATTTACTTCTGGACCCAAACCGACGCCCTCCAGTTCGTCAATGGCGTCCGGAGAGTACTGCCAGCTTCCCAGGTTGAAGTGGCCGACGAGCCGGCTCCTCCTCCGTCGCATGCCCATAGCTACTCCCAGGATGTGCACCCTTTAGTCCAGAAACTGGAAAAGGCCGCCATATCAGATCCGAGGGTTCAGCAGCAAGGGGTCCCATCCTTCGCTCCGCCACCGACAACGGCGTCGGGCGGTCAGAACGACTCTCCACAGAGCTTTGCGCCAATGGCGTATAACCCAGCCGCGCCGCCTGACGCCGAAAGGTACCAGCATCGAGAGAAGACACCCCCGCCAGAAGACGACGGCCACAATCCCCTTGCCGTGGCGTTGGCCCGTGACCAAGCAGCGCCTTTCTCTCCCGCCTACGGGCAGACGACGTTTTCCGCTCCGCCCGGTGCCACGAGCCTTCCAGGGCCCCCGGGACAAGCATATCCCGGTGTGGTGAACCCAGGCGTGGCTACACCCGGGGTGGTAAGCCCCGGGTTTCCCCCAGCCCAGTTTGCGCAGCTACAGCGCTCGGCCACCATGCCTGCTGCGGGTCTAGCATCGCCCGCTCTGGCAAGTCCATACGGCGCCAACTTCCCCGGCACGCCAGGCTTCCCTCCTCCCCCTTCGTCACTGGGCCAGCACCAGCCCACGCCGCCTCCGGCTCAGAACCCGAACCTCCCGCCGCCGCCGCCGGGAGGCTACGCGCAGTACAACTACGGCAACGCGCACCAGGCGCCGGGCGGCGTGGACTACGGCATCCACCAGCAGATGTACCGGCCGACGGAGCAGGAGCACGCGGCGAAATACGGCGAGTACAAGCCCAAGCCCGAGGGGGGCCAGAGCAAGCTCGGACAAGGCGCCGAACGTCTGGAGAGGGGCGTTACGGGCATGCTGAAGAAGTTTGAGAAGAAATTCATATAGGCAGGCGGTGGGGCTTCGTCTAGTGTAGCGTAATGTAGATGGGATGAACCTGTGCCTTGTTGGTAAGACCAGCAGGGGGGAGATGATTTGGAATATGGCCCTGGAACGACACGTGCTGATTCCGTCACCTATCTACGTGACCCAAAGGGACCGGAATCGGAAGTCGTGGGTTTGATGTGGAATTTTCTAGGTAATGGTACTTTTTGTTGGATAGGTACGTGAACTACTCACTGCGTGCGATCATATCTGAGTAAGATAGTAATATCTCGTGCCCTCCGACAAAGCTATAGTCAATCAATAAGCTCTTTATATCAATTCCAGTACCAAATAATTAAATGTTACTTAGGTAACTATATCTAAGGCAAGAAACAGATGGCTGGGAGTTACCAGGAAGACGGCCTTGGCATGGTGATGAGTTAATTAGGAGATGTCGAACTACGACGCGCGAAATGTCGGGGTGCAGATTTTTGTATAGAGTCTTGCATCTAGATTGGCATGAGAGGTCATGTTGTGTCGTAGCGCATGTGAATGTCTTAGACACTGCAGGTCCCAGCCTGCTTAATTGGTGTGGTCTGAGACATTGACTCGCTTTTTTCTGTTTAGCTTGGCCTCGCCGATAGGTACTGTACATAGTAATTGAACGCCGTTCTCCAAATGATAATGGCGGGGCTGCCGAGGTTTTGTCTTTCTGCTAGTGTAACGCAGCGCTTGGGTACTTAGCTAAGAGGTTGTATTATACTGTATGGTATGTACATTACAGTACCTAGGTATGGTATGGAGGTATCTACTGGACCTATCTGAAAAGGCATGGACTGTAGAATGCGGGGGATGGCTGTGCAGGGCGATAAGGTGCCGCCGTCAAAACACCACATCAGCGGCTGGCGATGCCCCTGGCTACTATTTGTACGCGTGCACACAAGGCGCAGCAAGCAAAGCCACGGGCCATTCGATAGCGTATAGTGTGAGTATCTGGTATTCATCCGCTACCTACCTACTGTACTTAAGTAGGTAGCTAAACTACCTATGCTATTCTATTTGTTTACCACCCGCAAAGTAGAGTGGGATGGACTATGACAGGCGCTGCAGCATGCAGGACATTTGTCGAAGTTGGGTTGTTGCCGTGGCCAGGCCCTTCTCCTGTAAGTTAGATACTTGAGGTAAAGTGATGCCGCATCATCACTCACTGGCGCCACTAGATGCTGTACGGTACCCCGCTACGATCTAGAGAGTCTAGTGTAAGTCCTTCAAGCAGTCTAACGGCGAGCCAAACTTACCACTACCGTGGAAGCTGAAGTCGGCCGCTAGAATATATTTAGGTTTCGCCCGCAAGCGGGAACGCTAAGGGTCTCAGATCATCTTGGGTTCTGTCTACTTACAGCTTCGAATCACATGAGCAGCAACGCCAACACATCACATCAACGCCTAATTAGATGAGACTGTAGCATACCCAACCTACTGTACCTACACAGTAGAAAGAGCGGGGGTTGTTCAGCTGTTGAAAGGATGGTAGGATTGATTTCCTCTGACCACAGGTGAATGAATATATAACTCGCTCGGCGTAAGACTACTGTCGTACGACAGGTTCATGTCGCTAGAAAGCATCGCACCAACTAACTTCTAAGCGTTTAAGATCCCCCTAAAGGGCCTGTAGAGATATTTACCGAAGAAGCGAAAGTTGACGGATTCCTTGGGTCCCAGCTGGAGCCGTGATCTCATTAATCCCAACGCTCTCCCGTATCGGGGCACACGGTAAACGTATTGTAGATATAGTGCGTGGAAACCAACAGGGGTAAACCTAGACCATGTATACTTATTTGTAGTATAGGTAGGTAGGCAGAGTCAAAGATGGACGACAGCAATCTAATCGACAGCTACGTGACACCTACTTAAGGTTAGACAATTGCCTGTATCAAACATTACTGCTGCTGTACAGTTAGGTTCAAACATGTATGACGGGGGGCCTGTAATACCTGCCAATTCCCCTTATTCTAACATACCTGCTTTATCTTCTACTACCTAGCATGTACCTAGGCAGGTATGTATGTGATACGAGAGGGCAAAGCGTCGGAAATCCATGTGCCGGGCCGCGTCCATGTCTTATTCTCTTTTTGTCGTTGGCATCAGGAAACAAGGCAAACAACGACACACAGCCTGAGCACTAGATACCACTAAGTGCTGTACGGTTGCCCCATCAGAGGTCCAGCCGACATCTGGCAGGGCTTATCGGGCTTAGCCTGTTGTCGACCTGGTCAGTGCCTGCTTAGCGCGGGCTTTCCGGCTGTACGGCTTCGACAAGGGTGAGGGTGGGTGCTGCAGCTGTACCCCCACTGCTGGCTGGCGCTGTTTCTTCAAATCATTCAAGGCTGCCTCTACTGTACAGTACTGTACCACCCTCGCGACCCACAGATGGACAGACATCTTAGCGTGCAGTACCTAGATTCTACTTTCCCGCCTACTTGTGCATCTTTACTGCAATCCTCCCCTTCTCGACCTCGTATTCGAAAAACCTTCGTTGATTCCTCAATGGTCATGTTCGCGGTGGGCAGTTCTGACAAAGGCTGCTGCGATTACTGAATAGTCTGTTGGCATTCCAACTTCGTCGAACCAACACTGCCTCTGCATTCGTCCGACGGTATCCGAAGCGTCTCATTGACGCTGACGAACGACAACGACGACACGCTCGCAGAGCAGTAATCAATCAACCGATCACGGGTTGGCCGCGTGTCACAGTCCCCTGAGCTGAAAGATCCGAACTGCACCGAGCCACCATTGCGGCTTCGCAGTGTGTTCCCCTTCCTCTTCCTACCTCTCTTGCACCACAACCACCAACCACCGCTATCCCTCCATTTAGTAGTTCAATTGGAGATTACGACAACCACGGCAACCTCTCCCAGCTACATCAGACTAGTCAATCCCATGTTCTAGCGTATCTATTGTATACCTAAGTCCTTGGCAATACTCCCGTCCCGAGCGTCCCCCACCGACTCCACGACAGCTCTTCTCTCTTTCACGCATTGGCAAGCTACATAACAATCGCATCACAAGCATACTACTCGTATCGTTCATCTTGCCGTGTAGTCATCACTATAACGCTTGCTTGTACACAGCGCGACGCCTTTGGCGCCGAGGACCCCCGCCCAATTGGCAGCTCAGATTACTCCATCTAATACGCTGCCCACCTTGTTCAGCTTGCTTCAGGCTGCCGGCGTCTGTGTGTTTGGCCTAGGCATAGCCTGTGCGAGAGCACGTCGGCCTCCCGTCACTCGCTTAATTAATCAATACGAGGCGTCATTCTCACAATGCCGGTTCCGTTTCGCATACCAGTACCCATTCGCGGCGGTCGCAGTCATGGACTAGAAGCTCTCCCGATTCTGGTGTCGCGGCAAGCGCCAGGCCCACCACCGTCCAACAGTCGCGACAATGAGGGCGGGAACCTATCGACGTTAATTGTTGTTGTATGTCACACCTAGAAGCTATTGTTGCACTTTTTTATAATCGAGCATGCATTTTAACCGATCACTAGATTGTCCTTGTAGTAGTCGTTCTCATCGTCTCAGCCAGCGGATTTCTCTTCTTAAGGCGTCGAGCCGACCGACGTCGTAAATACCAACAAGCTAGTAGCCTCGAGCCTTATAGTAGTACGACGTCCGCACGAAATAGCAGTCGCCGGACTGGCTCTAGGAGCGTCAATGCCGTCTCGGAGACAAATCGGAACAGCACCGCATCAAATATCGATCGAAATACCTCCATCCGCTCCATTATGACACTACCCAAATACACAAACACGGCAAATGACGACGAACAAGTATTGGGGCGCGCAGGTGAGCGAGATGGTATCGATGTAATCCTTGAGTTGCCTTCGGATGAACAGCATGAGGCTCTGCGAGACGAGGAGATGGAGGCCATGTACCAAATCCGACTGGTTAGAAGACAGCAAAATTTAGAACGCGAAGAAAGACGACACCTTGCGCAACAAGCGAGAGAACGTGGCGATACGGCGGCATTGGAGGAATTACGCGCTCGTCGGCGTGCCGGAAACGAGGATACTACAATCGACGAGCTCCGGGAAGCGCAGGTTGAGATCCGCACACGCCGAGAACGCGCCGTCTCAAGCGTCAGTTATCACGATCTAGGCGTTGCACGACACGACGGCTCACGCATTCGCGCTAACAGTACGGAGAGCGAGCGTGTCGGTCTGCTCTCTGACGCCGCGAGCATAGCCTTGTCAACACGGTCACCGTCCGCCCTGTCACACCGCCGGGTCTCAGACATAGGAAACATCGCAGTAGATACGCGCTCGCCGTCCGCGCAGTCGCACCACCGTATGCACAGTGTCAGCTCCGTCCTGAGCCTCGACAACAATGGTGATATTTCTCCTCGCTCAGGCGCGACAACACCACAGCTCGGTAGTAGCTCCCACACGCGCGCTGGTTCAAGTCCCGAGATCATAACTGAGGCGGACTTGGGAGATAGCGATATGCCACCCCCTGATTACGAAGACGTGAGCCTGGACGATGCGCGCTCCGGCGCTACAACGCCCATGTTTCATGACCCCCCACCGGACTATTCTGGTTACGGTCATGGAAACCATGAGAATGAGAGTGGCGATCTCGCGAGCCCGACTGATGACGACAGGAGTAGACGGTCCTCGCACCGGTCGTCGAGGGGTGTGGGCGGCGCCCCGCAGCTCCCAAGTCTGAGGATTAGAGAGCTACCACAAATTGTCATTGAACCTTCGACTGCGCACCCGGGTGAGACTGGGCGGTAGTTTTCATTCTCAGTCACCTGGACCCTAAGGTTAAACCATCCAGGTGGCCCAGTGGCCTTATAAGGACACCATACGAAAAAAGAAAAGACGAACGAAATTACGTATAAACTCATGATAAGGCAACAAATTTTGCTCCTTTTCGGCCTAATTAATTGTACAATGGAGACATTTAGGCTCGGGCTTCCAATATAAAACCCACACCACCCGGACGAGGACACAGAAGGAAATAACAGGCGTTCGGAGTTACGATTTCGACCGAATAGAAACGACCATCCTACTTTCCCCTGTTTATATTGACATCCATTTTACGACCGAGTCTTGATATTCAGGACTATAGGAACGGTTTGGAAAACTTAAGGGGTATTTTCCTCGACGGACATATATCATTCAGGTTGCTTCATCTAAATCATTGGCGGGTGGATTCATTTAAGCGAGCGGCACTCCGGGCAGGAGGAAGATGGTTAATTTCAGACAGACGCAATGAACGCGAGATTTGGATAAAGATGAACGATGAAAATAGGATTATTGGTTCTCTTAATACCTGGGATCGATCTTAATAGCATGAAACGAGATGAGGCTCAGGACGATGCTGGGAGAGTCGGGCTTTTTGGACGATAATCGACATATATCATCGATGAGATCCGCTTTAAATGAGACCGGGTGTACGTGGCGTGGGCGAGGCTTGCTTGAGAACATGAGGGAAGGGGAGGAGATATCAGTTGAACCGTGTATCTACTAGTTGTATATGAGAATATGATGAATACCAAGATCTGCTTGTTGTTGGTTTTTGACTCATTAGATGGAGACCTGTCTGTGAGTGAATACGATTTTTCTGGATAGGTGATTTTGAGATGAGGGTTGGGAGAGTTGTTATCAGTATTGTAGATGGGTGTAGACGCTTTTGATGTTGGCTTTCAGTGTGTGGCTGCCGAGTCGTGCTAAGTTCGTTTGTCTTGTCTGCTGTTCTGGCTACTTAGGATGGTCATGGCTACTCAGATGGTAACTTGGGTATCAGTCGAGCGAGTGAATCTCTCGGTTAGTAGAGGATTTGTAGCCTATTATTAGGTTTGTTAGATCTTGCTTGCTTGCGAGGTAATTGCTTTTTCGTGGACATCCTGCTTTTTCTCTACCTTGGTTCGTCTCGAGGTTCGGACCGTGTCTGTCAGGATCTCTGTGGTAGGGGGAATGTAATGACTTCTATTGTTGCGCAGGGGTTCTAATCTGGTGAGGCTACGCAATATCGGTCTATATACACACATGCCCTTTGTTCTCGATCAAGGATCGTGACAGTGTCTAGCACTACAGCTGGTTAGGCATTCATTTATACTTACTTGCTTGCTTGTTTGCTTCCTTCGGGAGTTCTCGGTAGAAAGGCACGTATGGTCGTAGCCTCTGGGTAGAGAACTCGGTGTCTTGGCATTATATAGGGGGAAAAGTATGGTTTTAATTTATAACGAACGAGGAAAGATGGTTATTAACTTGGTGGATGGGTAGATACCTAAAATTTAATGCTTTAACAAGGCGCATAAATAGTAAACCGGAGTTATCCTCGGTTCGGTACACTCTTATAACTACACTCCGTATCTTAAAGGCTGTTGGTTATCTCTTACGAGTGTACTAAAAATCTTATTGGGGTTTGCTTTATATTAAGATAAGTTATTAAATAGTCCCTAGTTATTTATCTGATAAAATAGTCAAGTGTTAGGCTTGAGGCATAGGCCGTAACAGTAGGGACTAAGCAACAAAGAGATTTTTGTGTATAGCTAGGTTAACTCACGAATGCGGGTTTAGAGTCTTTGCAATAGAAAGTGTTTATGACATTTTAAGGCTTTAGGTAGTTGTGTTTTTATGACCGGCAACCCCTCGGATTTTGGATGGAACGACTTGTGCTTTTACTCTATGGCTGGGGGTTTTCTATATAATGAAATAATAGAGCAGGAAACTGGACGTTAATATTACATCTATTGTCGCGGTATCTTGTTCCCTTCTCTACCACTTCGGTTACATCCCATACCATCACCTGTCTTGTTGTAACTTTAGCCATGGATTCAGGCACTTAGTGTTATTTCTACAAGATGTTTGAAGACTTTGTGGTAACCATTGTAGGGTAGTTAGTAGTGGTTTTCGATATATACAGAGATATCGGTAGAATTGAAAGCGTATTGCCCTTTGCATTACAGTATATGACCGCAGAAATCCCTTGATATCTGTCACGAATCCTGCACATGAGGTAGGCAATAGACTCTTGTTGTTGCACGAGGGTCTCTAAAACACTTTTATGAAGGTATTCTGGCTATATACAGAGGTCTCTTCGTGCTGCCTCTATGTGCCTTGTGACAATTTGTAACAATATAGCTTAGTATGAGGCACTCTGCGATAGTGTTCGAAATTAATTATTTGGTTCTATTTCTTGCGACGAGGGCTGCCACACGTGTTAGAATTTTATTCAAACAGAAATTTATAACTTCGATGCTTGCTCCGTACATCTTAGCGCAATATTAGGAACTCAGTACGAGAGCGTCTGCTGACTCATTGTGGCGGTGCGTTCCATATCGTTCTTAATACTAATGGATTTGGAAGCGATGCTAAGAAATGCCATTGATACTGTATATATTAGTGGTTGACTGTCACACGGTCGAGACTGCCAAGACCTGATAACAACTGCCAAAGCGATACGGAGGGCTATTGGCTATAGCAAAGCAGACTACTCCTGCAAGGAGAACCAACAGCATTGATATGAGCACTTAACGGAGCCCAACAGGACTGACCAAAGGAGATTTGTTGCCTAGAATCCTGAGCATAAATGGATGCGATGATCGCCGACTGAAAGGAGGGAGAGACCATGGACCCTTGAAGACCTTGGGGAATTATTAGTTGAATTGACTAAGTTCCAAGCCCTTGATATCTATGTACCAGCCCTTGTCACATTGACTATTTTACTATAATAAATATTCAACCCCACAAAAGCCAAACTCGAATGCTCCTTAACTGCTATGGCCATCTCCTCGAGGCTATACAACACGCTCCCTAGCCTATCCGAGGCTAACGAAAGGTTCAGAAACCGGGACGAGATCTTTGACAGACTATTGGATCTTCTCTCTCGACACCAGGGCCTCTTTGACGTTTGTCTTATCCATGCTCACTGCACACTTGCTGATGGGGAGGTGATGCTGGAGAATGGCGATGTTTCGATGCCAGTCAAGATTTCAGGAACGGAACACTGTTACCCCGTAAGCTGGTTACCATCAGGTGAACCGTATGAATATACAACCAAGCCGACGAAGATACCACCACCGTCACTCTTTGATGAATTCAGAGCATTGACTCGAGATGTTAAGGTTCTAGGATTGCACCATAACTCTCCGGGGATGACTGAAACACGTATAGAATGGACAGAAGGCAGAAACAATTGCACGCGCAGGCTTACGGAAGAAGATCGAGATATTCAGACGGTGGAAACACAGTGGAGCTTAACTAAAGAGTTTAAAAAGAAGCCTCAAGTTCAATGTGTACTCTATTGTCACACAACTACTACAAGACATGGGGCAATACACCTCGGTACGTTTCTAAAAGAGCATCTTATAGGCAATCTTATATCAGACTGACAATGGCCACTGGTTATAGGCAAAACGTCCCATCAAAAAGTCTCCAGCTAAATATATAGGTCTTCTAATTCAATAAGCTGCCAGTCTGACCTGACTATCAATAGATTTACCTTTGGAAGGTAACGATACATATCTGTCACTGAATAGAGCGGTAAACCCGCCCCACATGATCCTGGATTCTTCTGAACCTACTTCGGAGGTTTAGAACTTAGACTTTAGATCATCACAAATCACTTCAGGTGATCGCTACTGAGAGTGCACTGGTTCACTTCCATTTACATGATCGCAACCCACTACAACGCGAGAATAATATCCCTTGTCACGGAGTGATATCTTCTTAAACTTACTTGACTTGATTGTTGCAAATGTTTTCCAAACGACAGACGAAGATCTTGATGTTCTATTTAAAAATTGTCCTCTTGTATACAAATTGGGGTACACTTCTTATATTAGCCTAGATATGTTATATGAGATCAATGCAAGTCGATGCTGTCCAATCAAATGCAGGAACTTTGCCACGGAAATTCCCAATACCAACCCTTTTATATAATGGATGCTGAGTATGGGAAACTGGTTCTAGCATAAGGAACGTTTCGTGAATAAACTGAGAATCTAGATGCATTCTCGACCGCAAAAGAAGACACTTGTAGGGGTATCGTGGTTTAATATCGGCGCTGTCGAACTGTCCTGCACATCTTAACGGAAGAGGCTTGCGGTCTTCTGCGACGCCTTCTTCCATAACAAGAAAGAATGGTGGGTCAGCTTCACCAGCATCAGTTGCCACCTCAAGTAACACGTCCCGTGTAGGCCCTCGGAGAACAAGTCGAGTTCTTTGTATACTAGATGTAAATGCTGTACCACGCCAAGAAACTTCCCAGTCGATTAAATTTGTATGATCTTGGATGGCTTCGCGAACAGACTTGGACCTGATAGTAAGCTTCCAAAGGTCAAAAGTAATCTTCGCTGGACAAGACAGCCATGACCAAGATGGTATGTTAAGGTTCTTGACACTCTGCCCCATATCATAACAAGCTCCTGTTCTTACCCAAAGAAGATCTCGCGTGATCGAGAAATCCCAAAGGCCCAAAACAGGCAATCCGCCCGCCATTTCCTGGTAGTGTTGTACGATGCCAGCCAAGGCACACAACCTATCTCGCACGAACGAGAATTTCCGCTTTGAATAATTCGTCATCCAAATCCGCCATATATCTTCATATAATGCACCAGAACCATCTTGGAAGAGCCGAGGAAGGCCCTTGTGAATGATCTGACCTTCACGGCGTACTTGGAAAATGGCTCCTGGTTCTGTCTCGTATGTGGACATGCACTGCCAATAAAGTGACTGGTGCATACAGGATATCATGCGATGTGAAAGAAGCTGTTCTTGGAGCACCCAACCTCGAGTACTTAGAATATTTTGCTGAGCGGCTTCTCGGACATCGCCTGCCTGGATTCTTACAATGTCCGAGAGCCTGCTAGTCGAATATGGTGGTGTGGTAAAGAAGGCTAGCAATTCCTTCTTTTCGTAGGTCTCGGGGCTACCATGGGAGGGTCCCGGGGCCGAAGACTGGTTTTTGAAGCAACCTTCTGTGCTTTGAGCAGCGTCGGATGCAGCAATAGTGAGAATGGCTCCCGAGTAGACATCCTTCATGGAAGCCGCTTCGACTTCCCATTCCAGTGGGTCATCTTGTACTATGCAAAGTGCATCAATCCAAAGATATTGGATACCTAATGCCTCGGCAATCGAAATCGCGTCGCGAAACGTTTTTGGGAGTAAAGGAAAGGGGATTTCCCTGGTATATATTGCTTCATTCGCTTTCGTTGTCCGTATTGGCAAGGTTGGACCCCAACAATGACTGACGGCAATATATCTCGTTCCAGCAGAGAGATATGTACTTCTCACTAGCCTTGGTGGGGGATGTCCCGAGGGACCAGCTTCGATTAAGCGCTTCGGTAAGTAGTTCGCCGATGACCCGCAAGAATTGTGATTAGACAAGCAGTCGCTTAGCCAGTTCTTCATTGTTGAAATCTTTGTGGGAATTGAAGTTTTGGGAACCTTCCAGATCTCGCGGGTTGAGGCTGCAGCTGTCCTCGGGGTTAGAAAACAGGACTTATAAATTAAGGAGGAGATTAAATACAGTTAGCCTGACAGGTACTGATTGAAAACTCGTCGAGGTAAGAACTTGTATCGTTTAAATTGCGAAACTCGACCCGTAATATCGCCCATGATACTCCTGTAGGGTTGTTTTGCACATCTCTAAGGCTAATAACAAGAGAAATCAATTTGGTGTCGATAGGGGCTTCGAAGTTGGCTTGACCCGGAACTGGAAGCTCTAACGACCAATTGTCGCGGATCACGCAGCATAGACGACAACTTTCAGCGGATATTACTAAGTCTGCGACGTTCGGTAGATGAGCTCGAGTCGTATGCAACGTTTCGCGAAGTGGAAATAACTGCGAGCAGAATTGGCAAAGACCTGCTTCTAATACCTCCATTATTTCATTGCAAGGAGAATGATGTTTTCACCTTTACACGAACGAAGATGCGGGGTCAGCACAACCTTGAAAGCCTGTCAGTACTTACTCATTGTTTACTCTGCGTTTTACTAGTTGTTAGAACCGTTATTACATATCCGTTTCCCCATCACCCATGCGCCACAGCCATTTGCTTCTATTAATAGTAATTGCTTCAATAGTACTCACTTTCTTCTCCTAAAAAGGCATTCTGTATTGGTATAAATAACATTCACCTGGGCATTTTATTTTCGCGTTCTAATGAGAATCCGTACATGAAGCGAGTCTTGGGAACTGCGGCCGGAACCACTCTGCGCAGCGGCTTGGAGCAAGACTATCGTGCACCGCGTGTGACCAGGTCACGCACCGCAGGAGTTTCAGACAGTCACCCGATCGAAGCGCATACGTCTTGCTTGCCGGAGCCCGAAGCCTTAAGCTGCCTTGTGGTAGCGACATGGCTTGATAGTAGAATACTGCAAGTGGACGCTTAGCCGAGCGCGGGAAAGACTCAAAGGATATGGGATATACTGGTTAGTATGCATAGCTGTTGACCGAAGAAGCGGATTGTTGGTCCTAATCCTATAATAGTTATTTTGTTAGTAAACGAGGATAACTGTCTGGGTATTGACTTTAATCCACACGCTTCGCCACTTGATCAGGTCTTTCAGTCCTCTTACGGTATATCCAATGAACCATTCGAGACAATACTCCGGTCTAAGAGTGAAGATGAACGTGCTATCCTTTTCAAAGATTTACTTAGTCTAGCTTGGGATTATGATGCCGTCCTATCTACCAAATTTGCCTCCCAACTCGAGCTTTACCGGCGCAAGTGGAAGATTCTCTATGAACCACATGCAAACACTACGGCGGTATATGGGGATCCAAGGAGTCGTTTAACGGCATTAAAAGAAGCGATACAACTGTCTACCCACATTCAGTACATGTAAAAGTCATTGCAAAGCCTCAGAGGGGTATCCTCTAAGGCGCAGAGAAAGATATCCCTTCCAAGCAAGTCTGATTTAAACGAGCTGATCCAGGACTTTGTGTCACACGGATTAAGCCAGGTGCCCACGCCTGCTAGCCTTCCGTCTAGACATACAGCCTTGAGGAGCAACCATTGGTCGGCAATTATCACGGGGCTCGATCTGAGACAGCCAAAGAAGGGAGAATAGCTAGAGGCCTGAGGCACCGGCCTTAGGGATGTCTATAAATACGTGGCGAAGGGCGAGGTTACATCGAAGGATGGATTTGGAAGGACAAGGACCCTTTAGATCCAAAGAGAATTATTAGCTGAATAGAACACTGTTCTAAGCCCTTATTACATAAGCCCTTGTCACACGAACCCAAGCCTTCTCATCAACTAAGATGGACAACTGGCCTATATCCCAACCATTCTTGGATCCCAATACTGAAGATGCAGCGTGGAAAACCAACGACAAGCCCGGCCAAGTCCACCGTGAGGACCTTATTGGTTGGGAGGCTCAGAATCACTCTGGCATTAAGGGGCGCCTGGTTGAGGTTATCCATGGGTACAAGAACCACGACGAGGATATGCCGCGCACGCTCATTGTCTTCGAGTGGCGCCTCATTCCCGGTATCAACGTCGAACTCATGCGGAACATTAAGATTACTGTTGCCTTCCAGGCCATTGGTACGCGCAACGGCGTTCGACCCGGCGAAAGTATCTCGGACTGGGACCCGATTCCACTTGATTGGGCACCGAAACAAACTACTCGCAGTTTTTTCTCCAAGACCACTGTTACAGAAACCGGTAATACGGAGCACAGAGCCCAAGCTAGTTACGATAGCTACCTGACCCTCAGCACTAAGCAGACCTCAGGCACAACGCAAGTCGTCGAGAGGATTAACTATCGGTATATCACCGGTGTGCCCACACGTGTAAAGAAGAACGCCGGCTCACGTAACGCCATAGAGTGGCAGTTTGGTGAGAATGTGCAGCTAAAGAGCGGGGTGCAGCATGAAATTCGCACGGCGGTGCTGTTGCGGCGCCAAGGGTTTGACACGGGGAAGTTTAAGGTGATTGTCTTTGCAGAAACGAACATGAGTCGGCCAGGCTATTTGCTGGACAAGCTCTACCGGGCGGTGGAGCTTCGGCCAACAGATGGGCCGGCAGCGTTTGACCCAACTGTGTTCCCGGGGTCGAGCAGAGGAGATAACGGAGATGAGGATATTGCCGCACGGAAAACGATGAGAAATTGGCAGAGCTTGGATGGGCTCGACTTGGAGGCGGAGCTTCTTAAGGATTGGGGTGTGGCATCAGCAGAGGACCTGCTGAGGCAGAAAGTGATAACTCCGGAGGAGGATAAAGGGAAATAGATATTAAGCCTCAGGCCCTACATAGTCTTTAGAAATTCGTGTGTTACTAGCGGCTCCGATACTAAACGTCTCAGCGCAGCTGGTAGGCCAGGCTTTGTCGCTCGCGGCACAGAACATTAGGATTTTTCTACGGTGGGCTTCCCTTATGACATCCTTGAGTGGTGTCGCAGCCTCTTCGGAGAGCCACATGTTCCAACTCATCGAAATGATATCTACTTTCTGCTTGATGGCCCAATCGATGGCCTAATTAGTTCGTTTGGTCAGCTTTCTTCCACACCGGCGATGATACTTTGGGTCGTTAGCTTTGGGGCACGCACTTGGACCGCGTCGTCGAACCTGGAGGTTGGATGAGCCATCGAGACCCCTGAACCGGTCCGGGCACTCATTTTGGCTACATCGAGCCGAACAAACGGACGTACCGCAGTAATCGGTCTAGCCATCCGATTGCCGTGTTGCTCTTGCCCGGTAGAGTAGAATGGCGCTGAGGGCGCCCGTCTCCTGTTGGCTCAGATGCTATTGGCCCCCGACACCGGACATGAACTTGCCTAGGAAACACTCAGGGTTAATACCGTCATCGAGCAGGGCTATCTTGACGAAATTATTGGAAGATATAAGACTAGGGGCTTCCATTTTATCGGAGGAGCTAAGATGATCACGGGCTTGTGTGAGAAACGGAACCTGAACATAATTAAGGACTGGGTCCCAAAGCTAAGGAGGGCGGAGCTAAACTTCAATATCGATAGACTCTTTGCTTTGGGCCTCGTCCAAGCGGGGGGTCTATCGCTATTGGAAGCGCTACCTGTTTTCTACAATGCTATCAGACAGGCAGACATACAAGCAGATGGTTTCGGCTACGCGCCAGAGAAGGCCGTTGGTGATAGTGAGGATCAGTTAGAAACTATGCGATGGCTGAGAAAGAGAGGGATGCGAATCGACGCGACGAAAACCGGAGAACACTCATTGACGATAGCTTGCAGAGGAGGCTTTGCAAAGGCGGCACGGCTGCTTCTCGACTGGGGTGCGGATCTAAATCTCTAGTCGCGTTCAAAGGCCGGGTTGACGAAGTCTTCACCTCCTCATTTCACTTGCATACCGATCCGTTTACCGTTGCGGCTGGGCGTGGCCATATCCACGTCGTGAAATACATGCTTGAGATGGGGATATCGCTCGATGACGATTTCTATGGGCAATGCAGGGAGTTCTTGCCTTCCAATGTGCCGCTGGGAGGGCCGCGCACGACACTAAAGCCATCTGCTTGATGCTCCTGGACCTTGGCGTAAAACCACAGCTCGGACGCTTGTCTAACCATGATTTGTTCGCTTCCGCGGCCGTGACTGGCAAGATAGAGCTCCTCCAGTAGATTCTAGACGGTGGCGCGGACCCAAACACCTTTGGCAACTCCTCCAACCCCGAAACCCCCGAAAACCTCACGGACATCAAGTCCGCATATGTACTCACATTGGCCTGTAGCGCAGGCCGCGTTGACGCCGCGCGTCTGCTTCTGCAACGCGGCGCCACCATTGCCGGCCCTCGGATCTGGACGCATGCACTGCACGCTGCGGCCCGGAACGGCCACGTCGACGTCGTCGAACTGCTCTTGGATCACGGGGCCGGCGTTGAGCCGCCATGGAGCGCTACTCGAATCCCGCGACGGAAGCAACCAGACGCCGTTAATTTTCGCAGCGAGGCAAGGCAAGCTCGAGGCGGTAGAGCAGCTGCTGAATGCGGGCACGTCAGTCTCGGCGAGAGATAAGGAAGGCTGGACGGCCGCGCATCGGGCGGCGTGGAATGGACATGAGCGTGTCGTGGGTTTGCTGTTGGAGAGGAACGCGATCCGGCAGCGGAGACGGACTCGGGCCTGAAGATCGAGGGGCTCTTGAAGTATGTGGAGCGAGGATCGGTTATTGGATGAGGTAAGGCCCGCCGTAGATAAGCAGGTCAATTTCCTTTTGATGGAGGGAATGCCTCGCGATCCTCTGTTGGGATGATAGCTGTTTTGTAGCCCCCAGCGTTTCCCTCTGCGACATAAAATAAGCCTGCCGTGAGCACTACCTATTGGTATAAGATATCCCATCCCAAGCCAGGTGTTCAAGATTGATGCCACAGAGATAGTAAGTATAGACCATCGTGTTCGCACACCTATTACACTTGTGTCGCACTGTTTTTTTTTTCTTTCTTGTTTTGTGCTTCGTTCTGTCATTATCCCACCATTCCGTGTAGTTCTTACTATCCACCTCCTATATCTCCTCCTCAGTAGTATACCACGCCTATCGGTTGCTATCTTCTTATCATCCGCTATTATAAGATGGATTTAAAACCCTAATCGGGCTACGTTTCACTGAGTTGCACCTCGTTCGGTATAGACAAAGAGATTGCTCTTTCTATCAAGTGAGACTTTTTACAGTAGACTTTGGCGGACCACAGTCCCGAACCGATTGATAGGTGCCACCGGAAATGGGCGGGAGCGCCGGTGGTCGGTCAGAGCCAGTGTAAGTTTCCACTTAACTAAGCTTGTTGAGCCTGAATCTTACGCTGCGTTCTGTATACCAAGCTGTTCTGTACCCGGCGATGAAGAAAACCTTAGCCGGATCCGTCTCTTTACAGTGTGAAAGGATCGCTGTCCAAAAAATAAAATAAAAAAGTGTTAAAAAAATCGTTCGCTGTGGTAAGATTAGATTATCCAGTTTGACCACGACCAGCTCTTGAAAAGGAAGGACGACGATCCCACTCTAATGATAGCTCATTGCAATAGGATTCCTACGATGATGCAATACTACATTCCCGGGACGCCATTGCCAGCTAACTGAGCGGATATCCTGGCTCGAATGCACCTTGTCAGCAAGAAACTACACTAATGCCAAATTGCGGTGCCCGTATCGACGCTACTTATCCAAGTTCACCACGAGATAGACCCTGGACTAGCCCCCATGTCACCATCAAGCCTTCTGCTCGCTTACAGATGCAACCCCAACGACGCGCGGTGGTCTCGATCAAATAAGACGCGATGAGGCCCTGGAAAGATTGATTGAGCCTGTCCTTCCTCACGCTCCTCCGTCTCTGCTGTGTGGTGGTTCGACCTCGAAGCTTCTGGTGCCAGGTACGCCGCGAGCGCACATCCCGAAGCCATTTTAGCTTGAGAATCTCTTCTCGCCTGCTTTAATTGATTGAACACCGCCATGCCTTCATTCACTCGATTGGCTACGGCGGCCTTGCACCTTGGCCTGCTTGCTCAGCCAGGCTTCGGTAAGCCGTATCCAACCCAACAAGCCCCAAGGCTAGGTGCTGTCGCATCTGAAAGTTCGGTTTGCTCTGAAATCGGTATCGACACACTGAAAAAGGGTGGAAATGCCGCCGACGCCCTCGTGGCCACTCAGCTATGTATTGGAGTAATTGGCATGTACCATAGTGGAATTGCTGGTGGTGGCTTCATGCTGGTGCGAGACAGTCATGGCCAATACGAGTTCATCGATTTCCGCGAGACGGCCCCCGCTGCCGCATATCAGGACATGTACAATAACAACACCGCTGCCAGCTTGTACGGCGGACTGGCAAGGTACGGATTCCATTCCGTTGGCTGTTGATGCATGGCTCCGCTGCATAAGCTTACACGATTATAGTGGTGTTCCTGGTGAACTGAGGGGCTTGGAGCATCTCCATACCAAGTATGGCTCTCTACCCTGGAAGCAGCTCGTATTGCCAGCTGTCAAGGTGGCCCGGTATGGCTTCAAGGTAACGGAAGATCTGGTCCATTACATGGACACCGTTACGCCGAATGGAAACTTTCTGACCGATGACCCAACCTGGGCAATTGATTTTGCGCCGAACGGTTACCGCGTGAAGCTGGGGGAGACCATAACGCGCAAGCGATACGCAGACACCCTGGAAGTAATTGCAAACAAAGGCCCCGATGCCTTCTACACCGGCGCCATTGCACGGGCCACGATCGCCGCCCTAACTAAGGCCAACGGAACGATGACCTTGGAAGACCTGAAGAACTACACCGTAGCAATCAGGAAGCCGGCCAAAATCAACTACCGGGGATACAAGCTTACGGCCACAAGTGCCCCTTCTGGTGGTATAGTTGCCTTGAGCGCATTAAATATCGCGAGCGGGTATAAAGACTTTGGTAATCCTGCTGCGATCAACCTGACTACCCACCGCTTGGATGAAGCCATTCGATTTGCATATGGCCAACGCACTGAACTCGGTGATCCCCTGTTCGTCGAAGGTCTCGACGCATATCAGGAAGCCATGATCACCGCTGAGACCGGTGCTGAGGTCCGGTCTAAGATCTCCGACTTCCACACCTTGAACGTTTCCGACTACAACCCCATGGGATTTGAAAGTCTGCCCACCCCAGGAACTAGTCATATTGTAGCTGCCGACAAGAGTGGCCTGGCTATCAGTGTTACGACCACCATCAACCTGCTTTTCGGCTCTCAGCTGATGGTTCCCGAGACGGGCGTCATCATGAACGATGAGATGAACGATTTCTCTATTCCCGGATCCAGCAACGCTTTCGGATACATCCCATCGCCAGCCAACTACATCCGCCCCGGCAAGCGACCTCTATCCTCCATCTCCCCGATCATTGTCGAGACCGCGAATGGAAAACTCTACTTCGTCATTGGCGCTGCAGGAGGTAGCCGAATCATTACCTCGACCATCCAGAACGTGCACCACGTCTTAGACCAAAACATGACGGCCCCCGAAGCTCTCGCCCAACCTCGCTTGCACGACCAGCTGAGCCCTAACCAAGTCTCATTCGAGTACGCCTACGACAATTCGACCGTGGCCTACCTGGCGAGCTTGGGACACAACGTGACGTGGGTTGCGCCCGGCCAGAGCACGGCACAGGGCCTGCGGCTGTTACCCAACGGCACGTTCGAGGCCGCTGGAGAGCCCAGACAGCATAATTCTGGTGGCTTCGCCGTGTAATCATAGCGAGCCGTAGTTTAATCTAATCATAATTGTGTAATAACCGAGCTCGAGCAATCTTCGCTCGGGTTACTCGTCATATTGTGACCCTTACATTGACTAAATTACATGATGCAACCTAATAATCAACCCCTTACAGTAGGAAGATACATGCATTGGCTTAGCAACATACGATTACATAGGATGTGCGACATCTTTTTCATCCCTGCGTTGTTTCGCTGGCCGAATGTAGTGTGACGTAATGACGATGCATTTGTGACCTTCGTCACTCCGAGACTCCGAGTTCCCTCTCCTTGGCATTCTTTTATTTATTGAGAAAGGGTACCTGTACAACAAGTCTGAGAACACGATATTTAGAGATCGTCTTATACTACCAAGATTGTACAGTTTTACAGCAGTCATGGCAGCACATCACGTCTTACTACTGGGCGGCAACGGCAAAGTCGCACGGATACTAACGTCGCTGCTCCTCCAGCGATCGTGGACCGTGACGAGCGTCATCCGCGATGCCAACCAAATAGGCGAGCTCCAGAGCATCGGCGACCAGAAGCCCGGCAAGCTGAGTCTGCTGGTGCGGAGTATAGAGGAGGTCAAGAGCGACGAGCAGGCCAAGGACGTCATCGACAGCGTCAAGCCCGACTACGTCGTCTGGAGTGCCGGCGCCGGCGGGAAAGGCCCCCCGGAGCGAGTAGGTCACCACCGAGGCGGCTAGTCTCGTATGCATAGAATGAACACAGGCTGACCTCGCATGCCTTCACAGACATTTACCATCGACCGCGACGCCGCGTGCCACTTCATCCGCGCCTCAGTCGCCACACCCTCCGTGACCAAGTTCGTGATGATTTCCTTCATCAGCTCGCGGCTAGCGAAAGCGCCATGGTGGAGCGACGAGGTGTGGCGGGAGGAGAAGGAGACGCGGCTGAAGAAGTTGGAGCGCTACTACCAGGCCAAGGTAGCCGCGGACCAGGAGCTCTACGAGCAAAGCAAGACGCGGGCCGACTTCGCGGGCATCTGCCTGCGGCCGGCCCTCCTGACCACCGAGGATGCGGGGAACGTCACGCTCGGGAGGACCAAGGTCTCGAACGGCACCTCGAGCCGCGCGTCGGTCGCGAATCTCACGGCCCTGCTGCTCGAGAACCCGAATGCTAAGACTGCGTGGCTCGATATGCTCGACGGCGACGAGGACCCCGAGGCTGCTGTGAAGAGGTGCGTGGATGAGGGCGTGGATTGTATCGAAGGCGAACCTTACTATCCCTGAAGGGGGCTAGATGACGCTGTTAGAGGAGAATGAGGAAATGACAAGGCGCCTTGGGTAACTGCCTTCGATGGAGGTCAATGGCGGTTTACGGCATCTCATGAGGGTAGCTAAAACGACGAACTCAAATGGAAGGTTTCGATGCCTACGCCTATCTCTCTAAATCAGCCTAGCACTTTAGTTTAATCACTGCCAGTCACTCTAGCCTCTCTGTGTGCTGCCTGTACCCCCACGCAAGTGGACAGGATAGTAAAGTAGTTAAAGTGATCGTGCCTAGGTTAGGTTAATCTGGGTTTAGCATAGATCGGATTCATATCTTGTAACTCATCTCGCATTAACTTTACAATAACGGCGCACGGTTCCAATTTACCCCCAAAATGACCAAATTCGAAAACAGGAAGGGTATGTGTCAACCAAATGTTTTCTAGCCTCGTCCCCCCCAAACGCCTAGTTTCATTAGGGATAGAAAAAAAAATTGTTATCACAAGCTTAAATAGTCTAGTTCATGATTCCGAGGCGGAACGGTGGGCCTCCTGCTCTCGTGATGGGGCTCAGGCTCCGGAATGAAATCCTGGGCACTCGTGGGAGTGCCCAGCTCGAGCACTGTCTCGTTGTTCATCCACCCGAGACTGCTCGTGTCTTCGCGCTTGCACGCTGGTACATTCTTGTTGTGAAGGTTGGGACCCATATCCACTTCGTGGAGGGTCGTTAGGCCGCCGAAGTTGGCGGATTCTCCTATCCAGTCTGGCATATGAGAATCAAAATCAGGGGTGGGCTGCTCCGGTTGGGCTGCTGCGTGTAAACTGTGAAGGCCCCAGCCCTTTGCTGACGGAGCAACTCGTAGGTAGTTGTCGGAGCTGTATCGGCTGCCATATATGGTATCCACGCCTATAGTGGAGTTGTAAAGCGTGTCTAGATAAGATGACGGGTCTGGTACGTCTAAAAAGTTGGATAGAAGGCTGGAAATAGGGTTTGATTGGTTGTTGAGTGGGTTCTGGTGATAATAAGGACTGGGCGGTATGTGGAAAGGGGGTGATGGCCGAACAGATCCAGGAGCAACCTGGATTGGGGTAGTCCGGCCATGACTCTGTAGCAAACGATCCATGTCACGGTGCTCTTGACGCGGCGGTAAGAAGGAAAATAAATCGGTATCTTTAAATCGAGGCCCAGCACCATTCTTGCCATCATTGGCGTCTTGCTCGGAAGAGTCTCCATGGCGCTGTTGAGAGTCGCGCGTATCACAGTGTAGCTGTGCAAGAACCGATTGGATTAAGTTCTCCATTCTCGCTGCAGGCTGGTACGAACGGCTCATAACCTGGATGGCGTTGGATATTGTTTCGAAAGATGATAGATAAGCACGTTGCTCTCTTTCGTCCTTGCTGTATACAGTCGCCGCAAGCAAGGCAATAGAAGCAGCTCCTGCGGGCTGTAAACTCGTGCAACATGTCTTCTCGAGGTCATATTTCTCCCTATACTGGGAGATTATCTGGGCGATCTGAATAGCTGCTTGCGTACAAGTATCGCGTGCCGACCTGGCGTTGTCCTCGGTAATAAAAGATGCTGGGTTATGTAAACTTGTTCCTTGGCAGAACTCGGGTGTCTTTTTTGCGTCGGTAGGACTTGAAGGTGCTTTTGAAGTCGACTTATCATTGGGTGGTATTCTATACGCTTCTTGTGAGCGATGGAGAAGGATTACGATGGCATAGTATTGCTGGTGAAGGAGAAAGTAACTGCAAGGCGCGGTTCTGATATTGTCGGGTCCCCAGGTCAGGTGACCTGGAAGCCGCCCATACCAATCTCGAAGCTGTTGGTCAAGTGATGGTACGTCCATTGAACCATTTTTCTCTGCTTCGTCCGCAGTCCACGAAGTTGCCTGGTTTGCATTGTGGGTCGGTCCAGTCTCGACGATTTTCCCAGCCAGGTTCATGAGCTCAATCAGTTGCTCGTAGACTTCTTCTTCCATGGGCTGAGTCACTGTCGGTGTGTTGGGGTTGATTTCGGGTGAATATTTTGTCGAAAAAGCTGGCTTGGAGATGTCCAAGGCAAGATCCGGATTTTTAATGCTCGTTGGTCGCCCAAGGAACATTGCCCAATACCGATCGTACAGAAAGCAGGCTCTCATAACTCTTCGACGTACGCTGATTTCTCGCTCAGATAGCCCAATGTTGTTACAGTCAACATGTAAACCTAAGTCAAACGCCAGATGATTGGCCATGCCTATGATAACGCAAGTCAGCATATTGTAAAGGTTTGCCTTGTTTACATCTATACCAACTCACCAGCGTACATCCAACCTGTACTGTCTCTGCCAACCCCACACTCAAGATCTCCAAGCAATAAAAGCGACTGTACGCTAGGAATGCCCATTGGCCCTTCCAGTTCAATATCGAGCATATATCTAGCCTCTCGGTGCAAGGTACTTTCGTAATTCCCTAGATTTATCCTAGCTATTTCACAGTGGTCTTTGTTGGCATATCGCCATCCTACCGCTAGTATTATAATATGTAGAAAGGATGAATAATACTTAGGATTTTCGGATCCCCTGTCTGTCTCAAACGCGGCCTTATCAATGACCTGTAGGACATTGTTGTGGTGTTTCCAAAAGCTCTGCATCAAGTAGTCGTGAGTTTTGGGTGTAAGCGATCTGATAATACGTTCCGCTCTGCGGATTTGCTCGGGCGACTCTCTTGAGTGGCATCTGCTGGGAGACTCGGCATACACATGGCAATTTGCTGTTGGGCCGAAGAATCGTAGTTTACCCGAAAGCCGATCACACGATAGACCTCCGTTAGGGAAGAATAATCGATGCATAACATCCTCCTCCTTCAGATCTAGCGTTCGGAATGGCAAATTCTCGTCCCGAGTAATTCCTTCTCTTGGTGCATCAGTGTTAGCAAGGTCCTCTATAGGGCTCTCGTACATGGCGAAGTCTTCGTGAGAATATGGCGGCGATAATATGTGGCGAATAGGTGAGCTAGCGTCCGATTTCGAGCATTGTTGAGCCTCGATAGCCGATATCCGAATTTCATCGCCAGAGCCCGTGGATTGTGCTTCGTGTTTCGTCATTGGCGGATGCGTAGCCGGTGGGAGAGATGCACCTTTCTCTTGTAGCATGCTTTCTAGCATAGCAATGCGGGCCGATAACGATGAAACATACGCCTTGGAAATTGGTCTGCACTACATTAGCATTACTGGCGTTTTGTGGCTGCAGCCAGGTATGATGTTTGCTCACCTCCGGCGCTCATCATCCATTTTTATCACACATTTCGTCCCAGATCGCTTACACTGAACGCATCCTGAACCCCCTTTAGGAACTACACATCGTATGCGACGATCTCTACACGAAAAGCAGGCGATTGAGGCTCGATGTCGAACTTGCTGCTTGCTGCTGCGCCCCAAATTCCCCGCACGTTGAGAGACATTCTCCTGGCTCGAGATGTCTATCTCTGGCCCATCAACTGCTTCTTTGGTGGTAGAACTCGTCATTTTTTGGGCGTGAACGTCGCGCAGTTACACGTCGATTACTCGAAACCGTCCCTGTTGGAAAACAATAAAATGCCATGAGGACCTGGGCGAAGCGACTTCGGATCAGTTAAAGTCGTATAAGACGGGGAGCATTAGCCAATTATCACATATGTGATAGAGCGGATATCTATATGACAAGGCAAGGATGGCATGGAAATATGGAGTCATGGTTCCCCCACAAAGTGTGTACCAGCAGACATGAAGAGAATGGGACCTCCTCCACGTTACCCCCATCTATGTTGTAGACTAACGGGGCCATCCTTAGCACGGTCGCTAGGCCTAAGCCCCATGATCGTCAGGTCCAAACCTGGAGAAGGGCTCAATGACGCAGGGCCATAATTTGTTCACTCGATTACGTATCTCTACTGGTGGTAGGGCGAGTTTGAAATGCTGTGGTTGGCTGGCCAAACTAAAACGAAACTAGAAGGTTTTTGCCCACCCGCAACCGCGGAGCACAGTCGGCCGTTCATAAGAGGGCCTTACAAGTCTTCCAGTTAACGTCTCCTATGGTTGACATCGGAGCAGGCGACTTGGCCCAAACTACTAGCACTTTCAATTCGCAAGGTCGGTCCTATATCGGTGGTGAAGTGGAGGATAACATCTCCGTGCAGTAATGCATGCAGGAAAGTGAGTCGAGATGGAATGAACTGTTTCAACTATTCTAGGCCGAACCTCCCCCGTAGTTTGTCTCGTGCGTGTGTTGACGGGAGAATGGAAAACCTGTGCTGTGCTGTGCCATCTGAATGTCTACAGTAGGTAAACGACCGAGCCTAGTGGCTGGAGGGATATTGGAGCTAACTCGCCTAGTCTAGTATAGAAAACTGGACGGCCCAAGAAGCTGAATAAATAAGATGGGGCCGGTCCGAGGTAGGGAATATCCTTGAGAGCGTTCGGCGAAGACGGGGAAAAAGGTGGGCACACAAACTGCTGTTGAACCAATTCGCGGTCCGTCGAGGCTATAACATAAATTGGAATATAGACTGCGTGCTAGTTTACAAACGGGGAGAAATGCTGTACGGCGAAGTTATATTGTACGGCGAAGTTAGTATCGGCGAAGTTGGTATCCGCAAAGCAGGCACCTCAGTCTAGATTTACTATACACGCAGATTAAGAAGTATTCATACAGCTACTGTGCATTGCCGAGCCAGCCATCCGCCCTGCCTACGGCAAGTACCGGTATATACCTGAGGGAGGGCGACAGCGAGCCGCGCTATCGACTGCCGATAGCCAAGGACATGTTATGTTTCGTGCCAGTATTCCACCAGACTGCTTTAGGGATGCGGACCAGCGCCCACAGTCAAGCAGCGCTTACGAACCGACCAATACTGACTCGCTAGTCTACCTGAAGTCGGTTAGCCGAATCCAGGCAACCCGGTAAACCCGACAAATCTACACGTGTGGTGCGGGATAGCCACAATAAAGACCGGGTCCAACCCCGTTTCCCCCACGCAACCATGGTACTCGTGTGGTACCATCGTGTGTCCGCAATATGGACAGGGCAGCAGCCAGTATTGCGGATTGTGGAGGTATGAATCCGTGCGGGGAATGTGTTTTTACCTAGCCATTGCAGCTGCCGAGACCTCTGTCAGCAAATTCGAAATCAAGTGACCTGGACGAAGTCGGCCAAGTCGGGCGGGCGGGAAGCTGATGGGCGACATGTGTACGTATTCGACCACCGTTTTAGAGGGTCGTTCTAGAACCCATTCAAATGCGTGGCAGGACTAGTGTAGGATATAAGGATGCGAATCGGCGAAATTACCTTCTGGTTATAGTTGACCGCGGAACCGCTCCCCGCCTTATAGACTAAAGGAGAATAGGAGAACGTGAATTAAATAACCCGTAACATAAGCAGCACGCCGTAGAGAAGGAATATATTGACCCGCCTTTCGTTCTAGAAAATGGCGTCTGCCTAGGAATCTGAACCGGACTTCTTGATCTACGCCAACATGCCAATCTAGTGCTAGTGCTCGTACCGTCGGTCCTTGGCGACTTTCGTGGAGTGGTTGTCGTGGTCCAGCGTTGATGTCAACGATTCCAAGTTTGTCGGATTGCACGCAGTAGTGTGTGATCCTATGCGTACGCCGTTGCGTTGTCTTAGGTAGTGCATTTACGGCGGAACTTGTCTGCTGATCTGATAATTGAGAAAGTTTTCGTATCGGCTCTTATACCCGGCAATCCCCCGAATAGGCTATAGAACATTGCGGTTGAAAATTGCGATCGATATACCTAATGGCCATGACCCCGCGACCTCTTACGAATTTCGTACATTTGCAGCATGGATACACTGGCTTCATAGTCAATGAGAGCTCTAAAGTTTATGTTTCCGGATAAGGGCGATGGCATACTGTAACAGCAATATCCTCCCACCACTCGGCCGATTAATATAACACTGCAGTATAGCAAAGTTAACGTTACTGAGGATCTCGCGCGATTTTTATCCAATGCCACCAATATACACGGTTCCAAGAAAACCTGGCCAACATTGCAATTCGTATTGCTCACCTGGATCCAAGGGACTAGGAAACAGGAGTTCCTATAGTGGTGTTCAAATAAAGCGGATCGGGATTTTTGACACCTTCTCCCCCATTATTTGACAACTTACACTTGCACTACCATACCTTACACCAATATTTTTAAAATTAATCAATCCTAACCAGTTGGTGACATGAGCCGAGCACGTATATGGGTTAATAAGACCTTGAATTGGAGGGCTCATTGAATTTAGTTCCGTGTTCGACCCCTTCCGTTTATGCCCTTCTAGGAATTTAAGCACAGGCGTCCAATCTTGTCTCTTCATCCCGCTTCGTACACGATTTATAAAACATAATACCATGGAATGAAATATAGTTCACCGCAACCAAGGGAGTTAGTCGTGCCCCGTTTTATCTACAACGTAGGTATTAAGTATTTCGGTGTTTAGGCGCAGCCAGGTATTGTCTCATCGGTATATACTATCTCTTATACTTCATAGCTTACATTTTCGGGATAATACTTCAGACTTATCACAATAATGTCGCAATAACTACTACTTTTAGTGTATACTTTTTATACATCCTTGAACGCTTGTACGGTTCCCCAATATATATAGCTCTCTATTAAGGTCTTGTTGAGAAGAAGCCTGAAGTCAACGAAGATATCATAGGCTGTTTAGTCTTGTCTATATACATACTGGACTCTTTGTTCCGCGGAAGTGTTGTCTACTACTCTGTATTAACTGTTGATGCTAAACTGACATCGTGAAACATATCCTGTCAAGACTAAATCGAAATCGTTTTATAAGAGTAGGAAGGAAGTTAGATGAAAGGTTTCTCTAAAAAAAAGATAGATGTTAATAGTATAGAACAAGTTCACGTCTTCCCAGTAACCTATTAGGATATAGCTGTTTCAGGGTTATATACTATACTATTCGCTTATCACCGTTATTTTCTGAGAACGACAGTAATCGTTGTTAAAAACAGAAGTTATTAACTAATAAATGTTATAGATGCAAAACGACGTTGTTAATATTTCGTGAGTAAAAAACCGTGTAGTGCCAAGCTAGTTGTCCCTAAAATGGAAAGCTTTGCCGGCGAAGCTCCCATTTTAAATACGTTAAAAATCAAAGTGCGAGGCACTTTAATTTAAATTTTTATACGTATCTACTTAGTTAGGTCTATAACCCGTATAGAATGATATGCTGCTACCTAGGTATATACTGACTAATCCGAGGGCTGCAGACACTTTTAGAGTTTGAGGGGGTTCCGGATATGAATTTCCCAAGCTCCGCCTTCCCTCGCACTTAATTATCATTGCTAATACGTGCTCGGGAAAGCAAAGCTTTCCAATTAACGGTATTTATAGCTAGTCCACTTAGTTGCGACAATAAAATTGTTCTTAGTACAGTAAATTCCCTTCCTAGAGCGGATTAGGTACTTAAATTGAAGCAGTATTTTCTGTGAAGCGACCTACTACGGTACTCATGCCCCCCGAAAAGAAAAGAAAGGGAAAAGTGAATCATTATATCTTTAAACCTTATACTTCATGAGTGAGAAATGACAAGAAACAAAAGGCATTGCCCTAAACCTACAATTTGCAAATAGCCAACAATTAAATGACATCTAAATCCGGTGATATAGGACTGAGGGATACTGGCGTGACTGTAAAATATCACGAGCTGATATGAGTATATTGAAAGAACACTAACTCAATGCTTTATATTTCCTTTCTTTTATAAGTTCCTAGTCATTACTGAGCTACCCACTGAGCTTCTGCAGCGATTATCCGGTAACTACTGCTGTAGAGGTAAGGCAATTCGAGATCGTTTGTAGCCACCCACTTTAGGTGAAAAAAAAATATCAACTTATATCAATATTTTAGAACAGTCCTTATGAAATTAGAACTCAAAGATAGAGGCTGTCAAGCTTTCGTATAACTACCATTAAACAGGGTTTTCGGTAATTATATCATTTCTTTTCAGAGTGGTGTTACGTAGTCTGGGTTTCCTTTCCTACCTTTAATCCCTTAAACTAATCTGTATTATTTCCTAACACCGTATGCTTCTATTATTATTAAGGGGAGTCTATATTCGAAGAGACCTATGAGGTTTCTAAACGATTTTACTTTTCCTTTAATCTAATTTTGTGTTTTAAAAGGCAGTAAGTGTCACACGGCTAAGACCAAGGCCAGGTGCCTACGCCTGCCAGCCTTCCGGCAAGACATACAGCCTTCCGGCAAGACATACAGCCTTCCGGCAAGACATACAGCCTCCCGGCAAGACATACAGACTCAGAGGCCGTAACCATTGGCTAGCGATTATCACGGGGCTCGTGGAGACTCGTACTACGCACTTCCGAACTCCTTTTTTACTATTAATGGCAATTACCGACACTATGCTATCTGAATGTAGACGGTTTTTTACTCGAAGTGATAGTGGCCGGATATCACAAGGGCTTGTGTAGCGCTTGGAATTATATTCAATTAAGTGTAGCTAATAATCTTCAATGAAGTCAAGGGGGCCATGTAGGGCTCTAGATCCCCCCTTTCTAAGGCGAGTCTTTATGTCTGAGTAGCCTCGCCTAAACCTGCCGACTAAATCGCCAACTCCTAAAATAGCCGATTATATTTTTATAGAAGCAAGCTATTTCTGAGTTCGGAATAAATCAGATCAGACCTTCCGGTCTGATCTAATTTCACCCAATCCTCGTATCGGTAGTTTGCCGCCGCGCCTATGACTATGCATCACGATCCTTGATCGGGAACAAAGGGCATATGTATACATAGACAGATATTGCGTAAAACATACTGGAGTGTTATTAAACATTTCATTACTTGGAAAATTGGATACCGAAAAATGTCTTCTTGCGCTGTGACTAAGGTTGACGGTGATCGGTTTTAAACGACAGTGTCCTACTTTCAATGCTGACGTCATGAACATTGTGCCCATTCTAATGACGACTTACTCTGACCAAGCATAAAATGAATACGCAGCTAATGCACGTCGCATGGAAATACATGGATCCGGAGGAGTTCACGGATAAGATGTACACTTATCGACTCCTTCGAGTAACTTGCATGGCGGTAACCGAGCTTGGCATCATAGAACGCTCCGAAACAGCCGACACAGACCCCGCGTTATTACTAGTGAAAGCGTAAGTCGTCGGGTATCGTATGAGTAGAATTGTTTGTTGCCGCTATATGGATCTTTTTGCATTGTGCCGCTCAGGGACATTAGACAAGCAGGGGGCTTGGAATAGTGTTCCTATTCAGCTAATAATTCTCCTTGGGTCTACTGTAAAGGGTCCATGGCCTTCCTAATCCATCCTTCGATGTGATCTCGCCCTTTGGCCTTTATTTATAAACAACCTTAGGGTCCGCACCTTCGGCCTACCCCTCTCCGTCTACCCTCCGATCGAGCGGTGGTCGTGGGCGCTTGGCTTAAGCCATGTCACACTCGAGTTTGTTTAAATCCATAAAGCACCAGATCTGCGGGGAAGCCGGACTTCCCTTTCCTTCACAACTACAACACGACACGGCTTCGATCAACTGGAATTTTATCTACTAAGTTTTAAGAAGGCCGCCGTGATGTCCTATTTTCCGTGGAGCGGGTCGAACCTACCCAAGCAGTTGTTCATTAACAACGAGGTGAGCTACGAACACGGCGTAGAACACTTTCCTCTGGGCTAACAGGACGCTAGTATGTCGAATCGAAGAATTCTAAAAAGCTAGAAGTCCATAATCCGAAGGATGGATCGCTCCTGGCCAATGACGTAGCGATCGCTGGCGAGAGCGATGTTGACGCCGCTGTGGCCGCAGCTGAGGCGGCGTTTCCCGCATGGAAGAAGACCCGTGCAACGCAGAGGAGAGACCTCTTACTGAAGCTCGCCGACCTGATTGACGAGCATAGCGTCAAGTTTGCCGAGTTGACTCGATTGAGCCTAGGCGCACCGTTTGCATCCTTTGGGTCCCTTGAGATTACCGGGACCGCTGAAGCGTACCGATACTACGCCGGTTGGTGTGATAAGTTTGCCGGCGAATCTTTTCCCCAAGATGATGGGTTCTTGAAAATCGTACGGAATGAACCACTGGGCGTGACGGCGGGTATCGTCCCGGTAAGTAAATTGCCGAGCCTATGTCCGCATTCTCAGCCATTTCCGAATAGAAGGCTCGTATATGGTTTCTAAGTAGCTTCGCTTATGTTGACAAGTCTTGCTGAAGATGAAATTACTGACTCTGAATGCCGCAGTGGAACGGGCCAATGGCCACCGCAGCTCTCAAGGCAGCTCCTGCGCTTGCTACAGGTAACTGCTTCATTCTCAAGCCGTCCGAGAAGACACCCTTCGCTGCACTGGCATTGGGTAGCCTTATTAAGGAGGCGGGTTTTCCGCCGGGTGTATTTCAGGTCATCTCGGGTGATGGATCAACTGGGGCTCTCCTGGCTAGACACATGAGTGTACGCAAGATAAGCTTTACCGGTTCTACGGCAACGGGCCGCAAGATACAAGAGATGGCAGCGAAGAGTAACCTGAAGCGCATCACGCTTGAGCTTGGTGGCAAGAGTCCCGCCGTCGTATTTGATGACGCAAACCTTGAGAATGCTATCTTCTGGTGCGTCAATGCCATCTGTGCCAATTCGGGTCAGGTGTGCTTTGCGGCGTCTCGAGTTTATGTCCAAGAGGGAATCTACGACAAGTTCGTCGAGGGGTATAAGAAAGCAATGGAGGAACGAGCCAAGACTGTTGGCAACCCGGATACGGCTGAAACGTTGATGGGTCCGGTTGTAGACAAGCTGCAGTTCGACAGAGTCTCGGGATTCCTAGAAAGAGGGCGAAGTCAAGGCACGTTATTGGTTGGTGGTTCCAGGATCGGTGATCAGGTAAGTGACAAGCCTGGAATTGCGGTTTAATAGTATGCTAAGCGTATGCTCGTCGTTCTAGGGCTACTTTATTGAGCCGACTGTCTTTACCGATGTGCCCGAGGATGCCGAGATATGCAAACGAGAGATTTTCGGCCCCGTTTCGATCCTCAACAAGTTTAAGACAGAGGAGGAGATTATCGCCAAGGCCAACGACACCAGCTATGGGCTAATGGCTGGCGTTTTCACGCAAGATATCAACAGAGCCCTGCGGCTCTCTTCCGAAATCGACAGCGGTATGGTGGGTGTGAACTGCGTTAGCCTTGCCTTCTTGACGGCACCGTTTGGGGGTACCAAGGAGAGTGGTACAGGACGAGAGAATGCGATCCAGGCGCTGCGGATGTACACAGAGACTAAGACTATTATGGTCAACATGACATATTAATTTGGTGAGACATGAAAGCAAGACGACGCTCGGGACGGCTCGAGATTTGTCGCTGTGGCCTTGATAGTGGTAAAGTACTTATATGTAGTGAGCGGAGCATATACAAAATGACACAGGACCTATCCTCGCCACTTTAGAGAATGGTCGCGATGCTCTCATACCACTTTCGTATTTTCCATGAAGATAATATTGGTGAGGCACTGCACAAATTGGGTTATCTGGTTTAGTGTCTAAGTTTGGAGTTATTCTGTGCTTCTTCAATGAAGATACGCAAGTATCGAGTATCCCATAATTTGGCCTTTGAGTCATGAGTTGTGCTATAGTATTGTTTGAAGCGCAAACGCTGTTTTCCAGGCCCTCGATAGGGGCTGGGAAAGAGTTCTTGTTGAATGTATTAGTGGTCTATTACAGCTAGGTGTATATGTCACACGGACCACACCAACAGACCAGACCAGGTGCCTACGCCTGCCAGCCTTCCGTCCAGACATACAGCCTCCCGGCAAGACACGCAGCCTCTAGGAGCCGCAACTATTGGTCCGCGATTATCACGGGACTCGTAAGAGTCATAGGAGCCTCGTATTGCGGACTGGAACTGAGACAGCCAAAGGAGGGGTAACGGATAGATGCCTAAGGCGCCAGCCTTTGGCTATCTATAAATATGAGGCGTAGGTCGAGGTTGCATTGAAGGATGGATTTGGAAGGCATGGACCCTTTAGATCCAAAGAGAATTATTAGTTGAATAGAACACTGTTCCAAGCCCTTATTACATAAGCCCTTGTCACAGTATAAATGCAACCATTATAGAATGAGTAAGTGTTCTTGAATATAAGTGGTAGAATTGTAGACGTTCGTCATCCCAGGGTCTACAGAAATATTTTAGCTTGAATGAGAACGAGATTGTTACCTCATGTTCAATATAATATTGATCTACGTTGGAACGTTTCTGTTTTGATAGTGTGTGAAAAGCTTTTAATCTGGGGTGGAGATAGATCACTGCTTAGGAAGAGTATAGGACTCACTGGCTCAGTGTCATTGATTCCTAGCTCCTCCCGTCCTTATATGATGACCAAAGTCCTTGTTATAATTTCTCTAGGGGGTGCCAGCTACCCTCCTGTAACCTCTGCGCTAAAAAGGAACCCTTTAAGCTTAAGATTAGATTTCTACATTTATTACTTCGCCATCTAGAAAATCTCCAGCCAAAAAGGTAACATGTTAATAATTCTAAATTTCATGGATATTTCCAATGAAATCGATTTCTATTTATCTTACAGTGATATAGTTTAGGCAGCTCGTCGTTACAGATTGTAGCTCATTGTCCCTCCAGGCTCGAAACAATTCGGCCACAACACCCAATCCACACCAAGGGTATCCTCACCCAATAAGGGTGCAGAATACTCACTACCAGGTCCCATGGTTTCAGCGACATCCGTACCTGGGTAGACATCCTGCGTAAAACCATTCATCGATGTGAGGTACCGCGAAGTGTTACCGACATCGAAGAGGCATTCATCTCCATCACCAATAAGGGTGTTTTCGTCGATCCCCATAAAAGGAGAATTACCGCTGGGATTCTTTACCAGTTCTAGATGGCTATCTTCAGATTTAACAGGGAGCAGCATATCATATGCTAGACGAGCTGCTTCTACAGCACTCTCCTGACTCATGTCGTACCGAAGAGCCGTCAAAAGCTGCCCGAAGGAGTCGCGAGACCATTTAGAGGCAGGCCATTCCTGCTCTGAAGGGCCATGGTCCTTCAACATCAAAAGATTCCAAGGGACGTTTACGGACGGCCGAAAGAGCAAGCCCTGGATGACCTTGGAGTTGTCCCAATCTGCTTTCTTGAGCCCGTGGTGAAAATGGGTTTCGAGGTGTTTAAGTCTGATTTCCCAGCTCTCCAGGAAAGCCACACAGAAGCCGCAGCCCCAGGCTGATCTGGTAGGGGGCCCAGCAACGCAGCTCGGGTCATTGTCGTGGGTACAGCTCTTGCATCCGTGGTCTTCTTTGTGATGTCGTCTGAACTTATTCCCGGTCGAGAATCTGCGGTTGCAGCCGATCGCAGGGCAGATCCACTCCTTCTGCAGCTCATGAAGGCTTTCTTCGTGCCGTACCCAAGAGCCTTTGGTTTGGAACGTCTTGTCGCAAAAGGTGCAGGGATATAACAAGTCGTGGTTCTCTTGGACCGGGACCGAGCTCTTTCTGGATTTTTGTGTTATTGAGATGAGTGATGATTTGGATTTGACCGCCACCTCGATATCAGTCAACGTCGTTTGCGATTCTTGATACAACTTGAGCCATTGAGTTACCTGGGCGAGATCAAACTTGCTGAGGTATGCCACATGTGGCTTGGCATCGTCGGGAACGGGACTTGCTGGCAGGTTGGCGGGAGTCGAATCAGAGCTCTTCGCACTGATCTGGCGGTGGATATCTTGTGGAGTAATGTAGGTTCCCGACAAGGTCCGTTTTGTTGGCATAGTTAAAACACTGAAAGGACCTAAAGCTACCTATTATATGTAGGCACCTAGCTAAGGTTAGTCTTTTATACTGTAAAGTCTCCGGAGGAACAAATATTTATAGTATTAGAACGACAACAAAACAGAGGCGAATTTGCAAAGGCGCGCAGCCATTCGGACGAGCGGGATTGCTCCAGCCACTGGGAGGCCTTCACTACATTCTCGAGCTGAAGTGGACTACCAAAGAAGCTGTGGCGCTATGCTGTACAACATCGATATCACTCAACTCCCACCCCTCACTCACTAAGCGTGCGTCCTTAAAGCCGGCACAAAACGCAAAGCATGTTCGGGACCATTTCCTCCAGGCTCAATCTCCCTGTGCCATTCATTTCGCACCCATTCAGCCAGGTAAGTGGGCGTAAGTTAAGGCGAGTATGGTACTCCAGATGCCAGTATTCTTCCCGCAGCAGCTTACAAGCAGTAGACACACAAATCAGATCACGGCGTGTAAAGAAGGTGCCAGGTTTCTTTGCTTTATTAATGAGCTTGATGATCTGCGGTCTTCTTCAATTGCCAAGTCCACAGGGCAAACGTAGTATTCAGTCCATATTGACTGCTTAGTGGAATTCCCATTCCTCTACCTGCTAGCCATGCCATCATTCAGAAGCCCAAACTTCTCCCCGAGCCTTCAGTTCTCGTTCGGTTGGTTCTCGTAATGCGTTCATAGTTCTCGGAGTCGTCGCAGCGTCGATCGCATCGCGGTGGCGGCGGGTGTGCTTGAATGCTGTTAGATGATGCAAATGTGCGGGGGATACGAAATAACTGACGAGAGGGTGTAGGCGCCGCCGGCTAACGTCTTTGAGCAACCCTTGCACGTCCAGATCCCGACCGAGGCCCGTCGAACTGATGTCTTGCCGCAGAATGGGCTGGTCTGTTAGCCATCGGCGGTATCGAGACTGTTCGGAACGACTTACCAGCCGTAGCGAGAGTGTTGGGTGATCTCGAAACGCTTGGCTTGTTTACGCAGCGAGGCACCATATCTGGTGCCGTACTTGCCAGTTATGCCGACCTCTGCAAGTTTCAATTAGTCAAAGTAAATAAGAGTAGGAGTTCCACGTACTGGTTGTGCGCTTCGACATCGTGAATGGTTGTTGGTGGAAGATGTGATGTTGAAGCTTTGGGAGTCGTGTTCTGTCGGAGTTTTGGGATGTGGAGGTTCAGCGGGCAACGGTGCTGCAATATTATTTTTGGGCTTTCGGGCAGATTGCAGATTGTGGACAAGAAAAAGAGTGGCCGGCCCGAAACGGGGCGCTACGCAGCTGGCTTCCGCTTAAAATAACCTAGCTTACCTATGTATGTACCTAGGTACCGTACAGCAGTGGGGTCAGGACGCCAAGGGCAAACAGAGCCGCGCCACGATGAGTCAGCAGTCACTTATGTACCGGTAGCTTGTACCAAGCATCCAATTATTGCTATCATTGTATAGTTATTACAGAGTTATAGCGATCCGTTTTATTTGCAATAGTAATAAGAGCAATAATAACTATATAGATATATATCTTAATATTTAAGTATATAAATCTATTAATAAAACTTTAATCAACCTTTCTTATAATATAAGTTATATCACACTTTAAAAAATCTTCTATGCACTAGGTTTATCGGCACTATTTAGAATAACTATACTACTTAAGAGAAGGAAGAAAATGGAAGGAAAGCAAAAATCTAGGCAGCTGTTTGTGCGCCCAAGTATTCACCGCAATTGTAGTTAATACTGCGTTGCCCGCGTCAACTCCTGTGTGTAAGCCACACACAAACCTTGTCGAGACTCTCAAAACAACACCAGTGGTAACAAACTTCATGATTGGTTAACATAAGGAAGTGTTAGAATCTGTACTTGTGGCCATCCTTGAACTTTATCATCGCAGAACCGTGCATTAGCAAACTCTTTACCGTCCAGCTTGTTCAGTGCGTCTAAGAATGTTGGGAGGTGGTTTCCGTAACAACAACCTAGTATCGTTGCTGAGTTTATCTCAGTCGATTCATCCCCGCGGGCATGTACTCCAATAACCTCTAGTGTTCCCCTTTCATTGCGTCGCAGTACTGGGCCACCTGAATTCCCTAATATTTGTCAGCTCATCCTCCGGTATCAATATGTTTTCATGCCTCTGAATTTACCTGCGCATGTGTCAGCCCGATACTTGAGGCCAATGTCCGGGTTGTCAAGATTCCATGTCGTCTCTCTCATGCTTTCATACATGACTTTACCTCGCGACTCCTTACCCATCTGGCTTGCCGTATTTGAAGGCATATCACCAGGATACCCAATGACATAAATCTTCTCTTTTTCCCCTTGTCCAGGTGTCTCATTAACGTAGGGGAAGCTCTTGGAGTCATCGAATGCACTGTTAAGCCAGATTATGGCAATATTGCAATCTTGCTCCTTCTTTTCGTACCATTCATGATGAGTTAGAGCCCACTTTCCATTTCGGAGCTCTGCGTGATTCAAGCCAGAAGATTCCCCCCAACCATAACCAATATAGACCTCGATCCCAATTGCGCGGACGATGCCGTAATTCTCGCTCTTTTTACTTGATCTTTGTACGTTATACACACAATGTCCAGCTGTGACAACAGTTTTATCGTCAATAAGCCAGCCGCTTCCATGAAATTTGCGGACCTCTCCAGGGAAATTTTCCACATTGCATGTAATAATTAACTTGCATACTCCTAAAGCGTATGTGAGTAAGCAGAGCTGGCAAGCCATGATCAACTTGGAGAAAACAGCACTTACCTCGATACTTTCCAGAGGGTCCGAAATCTTCCTTTTTAACTGGTTGCCGTTCACTATTAAGAACAGATCCGACTTTAACGAGTAATTCGTATTGAAACAAACTCGCCGGGAGGATCGACGATTCCGTCACACGGTCGGCAGAGATAGTTCCGCAACCACCAGTATTATCAAACCCCAGTTTCCAAGCCACTGCGTGAGTTTGCATCGTAAAATCTGGTCGTGGGTAGAGTTGGCGCGCCCTGATGACACGTGCAATGGCATCTATGTAACATCTAATGTTTTGTAGGCGGTTGTTGACCGATCCGGGGTTCGGTATTTGCACTCTCGCCTCTAGGCGCTCGAAGCCGTGCCACTGAGAATTAAGCTTCACCGAACTTGGTTTGAAAATCTCAACAACATTCAGTGTCTCCGTAATAAATTCCTACAGGGATTCAGCTAGTTAGTATGGAGAAACATCTTAATCGTATATTTATGGCGATACCTACCCTATTTTCCATCGAAAAGTCTACACTATGTAGACACTCGACGGCCCTGGCGTAGCATCTCTCTTCGGGGGCCTCGTCCCTCTTCTGGGACCTGGTGGGATCCTCTAAATCGATCGATTGGGTTAATTCCTGGAAAGCTCTTTCAAGAGCTAGAACATAGCGCGTTAACTCTTGGTACTCGTCGCGTGAAAACATCTTCTTGAGATCTGCTTCGGTAACGTTGGTATATTGCTCGTTGGATAGCCCGCCTGATGTATGATTTTTCACCAAGAAGTTTTGCTGTAGCTTGAGATAGGCTCGGTAGCTGTTGCGCACTTCATGGATAAGCTTTGACATATCTTGGTTTTGGTTGCTCCCCTGGAGTCGCGAGGCTATGTCCAGCAGCTGCAATACTGCTGAATGCTCAACGACCAGTTGTGGTCTTATTGGTTGTGTGTCCATGCTGGCGCTAGTAGACATTAGGTTTGCGAGAGCGATCGCAGTCAGTGTCGTCTCTCGTTTTTGTTTCAATACGTATTGGAGAATGAAACGGTATTGAATAGCGACTTGGAGGAAAGGGAGGAAGAGGAGTTGGTAGCAAGGTACGAAGGGAGAACCACCTTTAGGCGTTAGGTCGCCCCAATCTTGACTGATGATTGGTTACCTGGTTTCAACTCTGGGACCGTCCTGAATGACTGAAATACTATTACACCCTCATAGCATTACATCGCAGGGTTTCGAGGACGGCGTAGTCTACGACGTCGCATCCCGCAATCTAACTAGGTCATTCGGAGGCTTGGTGGGTTAGCCGCCCAAACCCCTGACAGCCGGAATCCATGTAATTATGGTTTAAGATATTTAACATATCAACTTACTTGCCTAGGGTAATAGTGTTCTATATCTAGTACTTATAACTATATATATTGTGAATACCCACGAAGTATTCACGGTGTTGTCTTACTTCCGTGATGATTATTTTACCATAGTTGATTTTCTTGCAAATGAAAATGTACCTGTTAACCTTCTTCGCGTCATCCTTAAAAAATTCAAATATTAGTTGCGACAAGTAACCAAGTCAACTCTCCGGCAACTTGTTCGGTGAGTACTTAAGTACCTAGGTAATCAATGCAACGAGTGGTACTTGAATCCTTACACACATAACGTCTATCACGGTAATATGTGCTCGCGGATGGAACTGGATTGTTCATTATCGCGCGCACACATGCGTACAGCCTGCATTATGCCCATGGACCCATTATCAGGTGATGGTGGTAGGATAATTACATAAGCGACAAGCGTTGTCCAGCCGCTGCCGTCTCGGTACAAAGCCATAGTAGGGATGAAGTATCACTGGATGTTAGCTTGGTAAGATATAGCCCTTTCCGATGTGGAAAGAGAGCGCAGAGTGGCCTATTGATCCCCAGTGTTCATTCTTGCAAAGATAGGTTGGGTTGCTGTGTTAGGATCCATGCACCAGTCAATCACCGGCCACCCTATCAAGCCCAAGACAAAGTTTCGACGGAGAGACTGTTTTAACGAAAGTTGTAGTGGTCGTCGAGATCTTTGAAGTCTTGGGCCCCTAAATTTTTAAACGTGTGTTAAGATTTCCCTTTAAAATTGCAAGCATTGAGAATCAACGTCCATCAGATATCAGCGGAAGCCACTACTGTTAGCGAGCTAGGCGGAATTATATTCACTACATATAGGCTTTATAGGTATTACTTCAACATCAGGTCCTCCGAACCTTCGGTGGCCTGAGGTCATAGATAAAGCTTGCAAATCTAGCAATTGATGGGTTATGACATAGGTGACCATTGATCCGGCGTTTTCTCGCTGTGTCGAGATAACGTCTACTTGTGGAGTGATTTAATGAGCTACTCAGTGAGTTCTCTGTAAGGGTTGTTAACCTGTTTCTCCTATAGCGTGATGCCCCGACTGTATTAAGATTGGACACCATTCTCATAACTGGGTTTGGACCTGTGGTGTTTGACATATTTTAGGATTAGCTGCTTAGTTTATCCTACTAATTTCCAGATGAGCTCATCTTTCTCGGCATTTTACGAGTTTTATGGACTACTAGGCATTGAACTTAGGTTCGGTAGAGTTTCGAGGCCTTTACCTATTGCTTTTGCCTCCCCTATTTGGCTGTATAAGTAGCTATAAACACCGGGACAATCATTAGCTATTGTGTAGAAGCGAATGGGACAGTTTAAAGAAGGGAATTTGGGCAGAAAACGAACTCAGAATAATAGCTTATAAATGATTTCATAAGTAAGCAATAGATCGAAGACTCATCTGCTATGAGAGATCTAAGCTTATATCCCAATAGTAAGTTTAACGACACTAATGTGACAAATACTACATATCAGTCGCTGATCGACAAAAAGACGCCAACTCAGCATTGCAAGGAAAAAAGCATAGATTTATTGATCAGCAATACGGCAAAAATATAGCCATTCGTACGCAGAAAACACAAATCGACCAGACATCTCGTCTAGATCCTAGACATTCTGTATTTGTGGCCATGCTCCGAATGCAACCTCGATCTATTTTTGGAGTCTCCTGAAGGCGTGTACAGTATCTACTGTCCCCAGTCCGTAGTTCGTCACTTTGCGTTCGTTGCCTATACAACGTCGAGTGCAAGGCGGAAATACATTCACGGATATCCGATAGAAACATACAATGTGGAAACCCACCAAAATCTCTTCTTTTTTATTTATTTTTTTATTTTTTTGCCCTGTGAGTGAGACCACATGGGCTTATAAAAGGGGTTAATTCTCACCTCCTACTGTGCGGTAGGCTACCGCTCAGTCAGCAAGGCTAAATCTCACCCATCTTACACACCACTAGCCTCGTCCGTGTTCGCCACTTAGATCCAGGCATGGATGCGTGCATCCACATCTCGTCACATCTCAGTCCCTTTTTAGAAGCAAGGTTACGTATTTCACAGCTATACTATCTCGCATAAGCTGACATGTCATTGAGACATGCCGACAATAACCATCGCCGTTTTAGGGGATTTTCTCAGGGGTAGACACTCAAGACACAGCAACCAACCCCTGAGACAGCGTGCATCCGCCCTCTTTCTAAAGTATGTATCTGGGTATTTGAGCTTATCTAACGTCCTCGGTTTCGTCTGTCAGGGGCATGAAACCGAGTTGAAAAGGCTCGAGTGACATAGGCCGCATGTCACACCGGCGCTTTTCCCTACTTGTATCTTAATCGCACTGGGTTAAGCCTCGTCCTAATACTACAGGTAGTGTCACAAGGTATAGGAACAAAGAGACCTCTGTATATGTATCTAGGTTAGCCTACGTAGCCTTGATACCCTCGTGCAACAACAAGAGTCTACCCTACCGCATACTGGGTTCGTGACGGGTGGGCTTAAGGTTGGTTCATGTTTATAAAATCTTCGCTACCTTGAATGCAAAGGAATAATATTAGACGTATTTTATAATGTTCCACAGCATATTATCATCTCGAAGACTAGTTCGATTAAGTAAATAAGGGGTGTATTGATACAACGTGAAAAGTTTTGTGACATCGGGGCCTTGGATATCCAGTTTTCATATGTTTTGCTTGATTTGTATTCCCGAAGCCTTGTGGGCTTCATATTGGCCATTTATTTGCGGCTAAATGATAGTACGATACAAAAAAAAATATACTTTCAAATAAGTAGTCGCTTGCGCATACGTGTCCCGATGAGCAACACAGAAGTTGACTCTCATCTAGTTGGTTGTGGTACTGGAGACTATGGCCCAGCAGTCAGGTACACAGAAGTCCTACACTCGAAAAGACTAACACCGATTCTACGATTGTAGGCGAATGTACGCGATAAGGGTTTGATGGGCACTCCTTAGTGGCTGAAAACCAGAACCCTCTAGGATAGGTGCCACGATATTCCTCACGCCCATAAGTGTTTTTCATGTCTCACGTAGAAGTAGCGGCGGCAGTAACAACAACCACCGTCTAGAACCCCAGTATCCCCCCATACCGCTTTTTCATCCAAGGAAAGGTAGGCAGGTACCCTGACGAGACACAGTGAGACCAGTGACCAACGACGTATGACTAAAGGGTCTAGATCTGCCGTCATCGTTTCTGTAGAACCGGGCTGTACGACGATGCGTTCTCCTATGAGTCGGAGGCTTGGGCCCCGTTGCATTGCTGGCTAATTACACTGGCTGTCCCGAGCGGAGGACTAAAAGATGACGGTATATTCCGACGTGCCACGGGAATGCGTCTAGGAAACCCTTCATAAACGAGACTATCTCCCTCATCGGGGAGATCCGAGATGCCAGTATCTGTTGACATCATGAGCATCAGCGTCTAGTGAGGAGTAAGATGAATCGTGCTCTAGTTTCATTTCCTGCTTAAGGATTTTTTTCATGTGCGACTGAACTAGATACAAACACTTCGCTATGGGACGACCAATCGCTTGGGTTCGCTTGAACATCCAGGTTCTCGATGAAGGGCTTGTGGTCCAGGACGGATAGGCAAAACTTTTTCTTCTCGTTTGCCGCGGGGTATCGCACCGGCAAGTGATGAAGTAGGACGAAGGCTCCAAGGCAGGCGGCTCCTCCTTCCAAGGCGATGGTGAGCAAGCTGTACAGTAGAGGCCTTCTATGGGCATCTTTCTGCTCCAGTAGGGTCTAACATTTCCAACAGGTTATCAAGAGAGCACGTAAATGACCCAAAAGGATGATATGGGAACATATACTTGGCAGATAGGTATCAAGCGGCTCGCCACATACCCCATCGTTCATGCATGAGAGATACGCACGCTTGCCATCACAACACCTCGTCTATTGAAACAAGCAGAAGATTAAGCCGGTAATTACAAGCGATTGGGCTCGTCTTAAGGCTGTGTAAGGAGCCGAGAGTCTGCCAGGAACCGCATCGTGTTCGTGTGGTACGTTGAAATTGCGCTGTCGTCAAGAGTCAAGTCCGTAAGGGGGGCGAGCAAGCGATGTAATGAAAAGAGGAACGGGCCCTTGCTGTTGCTCTATCGAGGATAAACACTAGTGAGTGGGCGAGTAACTAGGAGTTCGTGCCAACAAAGGTGGCGGCAGCAGTTCGCCAATCCGGTTGTAGATGATCCTTGAGGATTAGTGGGCTGATGTGAGTTGTACGGTGAACACCTTGTTGAACATTGCCCACGTTTTCCAACAAGGATATGAAAAAAAATAAAAAAGAGATGAGGCCGGAATATTTTCGCGGGCGAATTAACAGGGGCAGATGTCTATCGCCTCAGATAACACATGTGTGAGCTTGTTATTCTAAAAACTTCCGCCATTATCTTGCAGTTCCAAGGGTCATTTCCCAGGGTAAAAATTTCTCCTCCCTAGCAGGGCCGTAAGTCTTGTGCAACGTACTTGGGCTGCTGGTATTGTTAGATCTAAACCTGAAAGCGTATCGAAATGTACATATGAAACCAACAATATGATGCTGCTCTCTTGCTCGGGTACAGTTGCAAGTACAATGCCATGTATATTCGTTGTAGGCTGTATAATGCTCGTTATCATTGAGTACATTTGTGTTTAAGAAAAGGTACGGTGAGCTGATGTCGCGAAGTTACTTGCTGTTATCACGAGTTCATGTATGATGGCAGGTCAGTATCCTCTATGGCTAGATATTAAGGATTCCGGAAGCAAGGAGATCAACGAATAAAAACGTAGGAATGGTAACACATCTACATAGTACTCTTTACAGTCAAAATCTATCCGAATGAGGCTGTCATATGACAAAGGGGCATGAAGGCAGACGACCATTTACAGTATTGCTGCTTCGTTACACATCCCATCGTGAACAAGTCGCTCCGAATGGATGACATGAGGCTTATAGTCACCTGTCCGGTGGTTGCATTTCTTCATTCGGTGTGGCTAGCATGTTTCGTTATTGGTTAAATGTACTGGCTCACCCTGCCTCCTATGTGTGATATTGGATTCATGTTGTCGGCGATGACGATGCCATGAAGCCAGAATCTACACGGCTGGCACGCCACGTTGCCAATCGGACGGCACTCCTTGGCTACACTGCTTGTCGGATGTGGGCCAAACAGAGCCCAGGTGTCAGGGATCTGGAGGTGATGGCAAGATATCAGTATTGTCGACGGGCTGAGAACTTTTGTAATAGTACTTACACCAGGTAGGTAGCAAGGGCTTAGACCATGTACTGTATGTACGTCGGTAGGCAGAAAACGGGGGGTTGGGTCTAAAAGGGAATGATTTGGGAGAGGGGTTGATTCGGGGTGGCGTTTCTGTACGTACACTTACTGTAGGTAGGTTAGGTAGGTATGCCGTATGCAATGGAGGGAGTCCGACGATGGGTGAGCCGACGATAAGCTAGACGGCGGGCGCAGTCAGATCCTACTTGTGTAACGCCAACAACCAGCTAAGGTAGCAAGCGATAGTAACGCTGACAGTCCTCTGGGGCGTCATCTCGCGAAGAGCTGAGTAAACTAAGGTTAGTGTTCTGCCGGTTGCAAGCGAGGTATTATTAACGTGTACATATCATCGCTAACTTGGCAGGTTTCCTAGCGGATACTGGTGGTTTGTAGACATACATGTGGCTTGTAATGACCAGCTTAGCCGACCGGAGATCCGGTCACGATCATCTTGGCTACCTATAGAATCCTAGCGCCGTGTTACCAAACCTATCGTTATGCCGTGGATACGCATACCTCAGGTAGATGCTGTACATAGTAGAGGTATTGAGGTGAAGTCAAGTGGTGTTTAGGATAAAACGTGAGCATCGTCAAGGTGTCAAGGTATCACGATTGGAATGGTGGGCAAGGGAATGGTGATAGCATTAGTAAAGGCGAGAGCGTCACTAAGGTAGGATAGTCGGATATCGTTGGATGTTATGAATATTATGAAAAGGTAATCAATGTAATGATTGGCGGCCCAACAAATATTTTCTAGTATACTCACCTCACATAGATAGGTAGTATAGGATTTGTCTAATGTCTTACTATATTAGTATATAGCTTCAATTATCTAGCGCCACTACGACTGTTGGTATACTAACCGCTCGAACTAATAGAAGGTCTATCACTTCACCATGCCGAAGTCGTACTATACACTACGGGGTCATCTCATTCCCACGACTCATGCTACACGGCTTGCACGCTGGTGGCTCAAATCGTAAAAAAGAGAAAGTGTTTGTAGACCGGTCATGTTGTACACCTCACTGCGCTTATTTCTAGTAAAGTGCCCTTGTGACTCTCGAAGTGTATGACCAACAAGACGTCAGACCACGGCAGCGGATGTTTTTTTCTTCTTGGATCGCCCTTCTGGTTTTCCGCTTCCACCCTTCTCCCTCTTGTGCCCTTGTGTCCCGGACCGTTGAACGGCGCTTCCCCGCAAATACTAGTTGGTCATTTGCCGTGTTGTTGTCGTGCCAGACTCTTGGGGATGGGGAGGCGGGCGAGATTCGCGTAGTTGACTATTCCGGATCAGGTCTGGTAAGAGCCAGTCTAGACTAATTATCATTTACTGTACTTAAACCGCTCTGCTCCTAGCCCGTCTTGGACTCAAGATGGGATGGATGGGATGGTATCAGGTATGAATAGTACTGTACACTAGATATGTGGGCGTAGGTATTTTGTTAGTTATGAGCGTGGTGTGTACAGTAGCTCCTTGCTGTTGGTGGTGATATGCACACTAGCGTAGCTCATGAAGCCATCAATGCGAGGCGAAATGACTATACTGTCTTGACTGGGTTCGTCGCCCACAGCAGTAAGTAGATTAAGTATAACTGCAGGCAGTGCAGTGTTCTGACGGCCAGCCCCCGACAAAGCTGGAGGGCCTACCTGGTTGAGTCACACACCAGCTGAGACATATGATGTATACACGGTGACATGGCGTCGTCGTCAGTTCATCTCGTACCTGGTCAACAATCCTGTACACTACCCTCCCCTACTTCCCATGTTGTCTGCGCACGCCGTTTGCAACGCAACGTCTCTACAGTAATGGTGTGACAACATCTGAAGCCGTGGGCTCCATGGCACACGCGCCGCCCTACAGGTACTGTACGATGCAATGCATATAGCCTGCATGCCTGCTACCTTTCTCAGACATTTGGCGGCCAGCAGTCGCAACAGTTGCCGTATCGTTGTTGCTCTGGCTGCTTTGGCTGCTTTGGTTGCTTTGCCTGCCGCTCGCAGGCCGAGCCTTGCTTCTCCCACGGTGGTATTGCGGTCATGCCATGGCGCGCCGTGGCGGTGATTCGTCGAATTGTGCGAATACTGTAGTTGCTGTATCTACAGGACCTAGGGTTAGTGTCGGTACTGTAGTGTCGAGCATACCGCCGCTGTGGACGACAGCAGACATCAGCCATGGGCGATGTGCCTAATCTTCCAACTTACATACACTAAGATAATACCGTTACGTATTGCCTAGCCAGGAAGGGATTGTCTAGTCCAACTGCCATCATCGCCATCCATGGTTCTGGCCTTCTATTAATATTACCCACGTCGTGCACAGGCTTTTTCAAACGTGGTAAATCGACTAGGGATTCGACTAACCGAACTGTGGCCTGTAGGCGATCCTCTATCCAGCACACTTCTCGGCAAGGCCATTCTCCGAACTCGCTCTCACCGTGACCGACTTGTATAGTGTAAGTGAGTGCAGTACCATACTATACTAGTATAGTATAGTCGGTACTAGGTATACATAAATGATAGCAAAGCGCCAGGGGTCCTTTTGATGACCTGTTCCCGCCCGGCACCGCTAGCCATCGACCAGGTATCCTACACGTGTAGTGTATCTTCGGGCTTCATTAGTCGAACATCGAACAATTTAGCATTCTTCGCCCCGGTGGGTTGTCGCACGAGGATGTGGGATGTGGATGTGGAGCGAAGTCTTTTAGACCTATTTGGGGAACAGACAGCCAGTCATGTTGATGTGGTGTATACTGATGTGCGGAGTAAAGTACTGTATGTACTTACCCTATTCGACCTATAAACTGTACTGTACTGTGTGTCTGGACCTACCTAAACTTGAAGCTATCCGTACATACTAACATTGAACCCGCTAGGTAGTATGGACTGCCGTACAGTAGTCTAACGGCTGGATTAGCCTACCTAACGCAAAGGCCACACGAAAGGTGCTTATTGGATTGTAGTTCTTGTATGATTTTGGCGACCACATCGTTGATGCAGATGCAGTTGCAGTAGGTACTGTAAGTAGAGTGAGTTCACGACATACTGCACTCTACCTACTAACAGATTAGCCGGTGACGTTCTACAGTACTACACTATGTGGTATAAGCAGCACTTATCAGTACCTACTGCAGGATCGAAAAGTAAAATAACAGAAATTAAAATAAAAATAAAAAATAACAATAACAATAACAATACAGACAGAGAGAGCCTCATTACCGAGGTTACGTATTGCCAATCATGATCCCATCCACCGAACACCCTTTGGGATCCATTCCTCCCTAATGATTGCCCCTGATGGCCTGCAAGAAAAGGATGCAGCGACTAAAGAAGCAGTATCTCGACCAAGTTTCTCTTTGCACTAGAACAGACGCTAGACCTCCTAGGAACAAATCCCAACCCACCAGGCCAAGGCCAGCCAAGCTTTTCGCATACCGTACCTACCACGACATGTACCATGTATCGGTACCTGGGTACTTACCTACGCTCAAGGCGCAGTGCTGTACGAGAGTACAGCAGTACACGCTCCGCCAAGGGCAGCTAAAGTGGATGGAAGAGGCTAGCCCCAATAGGGCGTCGTGGATGGTTGACACACACAAGACACTGCGCGAAGTCCTGCCGGTAGCGAATAAGAGGCCGGCTGAACTGGGGAACATTCTGCACAAAGCCTGCCCCCCCAAGACCTTGTCAGGTCAGTCAAGGGATTCCCCCCCCAGAACAGCAAAAGAGGCCCCAGACCTCCAGGCTCTGCCCCAGAATACCCCTGCCCCAGTCTGGCACAGTCCATCGTCCACTGTGCGCAGTGTGATCGAGTCGCTTAAACACGCCCTATTTTGTCACCAACACCCAATCAGCGCCCGGTCCCCGGACGTTTGGCCTGCTCTGACAGCGGCAGTAGCAGCAGCAGCCCGATAGCGTTGCAGTGTACAGTGCGTATAGGTAGCAGTATATATACCTACCTATTGTATGTCCAGCATAGCACAGTACCGCACTGTACGTCACGGTACAGTACAGTAGCTGCAGCAAAATAAGTAGATGTACTGTACAGTACACTACACACGCCACCCACTGTACTGTACCTATACTAGTATACCTACCCGCCCCAGTTGCCGCAACTCGCATGGGACTCTCTTCTGGGTTACGGTAGTGTTCGTACCTAGCCTAGCAAGCAGCCATGAGGCCTAGCGTAGCGTAGCGCGCTGATCCTGGCGGATCCTGGCTCTCGGCCCTGACTGCTGACCGACTGACCTTGCAGGTGCCTGTGTGTGTGTCTGTGTCTGCGTGTGTGGCCTGTGGCCTTCTAAGTCTGCCCTCTCCCGCCTTTTCCTCGCGGTCGCTTCTCCACTCTGCAACTCGAGGCCTCTCCCCTTCGTCGTATTATACCCACCCACTACTCTCCAAGTACAGTATCCAGTCTCCAGTCTCCAGTCTCCAGCTCCAGCTCCAGTTCCAGTATCTCGACCTGCCTGTCGACGAGAACCCGCAAATCTCAACCTCCGAACCCTTTTCCATCAATCACCATCGCGACGACCACGGCATCCTCAACGCTGGCTTGACGTCCCAACTCCATCCACCATGGCGATAGCCATGGGCTGGCACAAACCGGACAATGTCGCCGGGTCCTCTGCGCCGGCTATCATGGTCGGCCTGTTCGTCGCGACCGGTGGAGTCTTGTTCGGATACGATACTGGGTGAGCATCCATCCATCTACGACGGCGTACTCTGACGATTGCGCGCCCGAGCATCCCGCGGGCCTGTCTTCCGTCGGCATCGCATTGCGCTGACTTGCCTTCTCGCTGTAGCACCATCAACGGCATCCTCGCCATGAGATCGTTTAGAGACCAATTCAGCACCGGCTTTCGAGACGACCACGGCGAACTGGCCCTTCGGCCTGACCAGATATCCATCACCGTCGCCATCCTCAGCGCCGGAACCTTTGCCGGCGCTTTGATTTCCGCCCCTTTCGGAGATTGGATTGGCCGTCGACTGTCCATCATCGCCGCCATCGGCGTTTTCATCCTCGGTGTGATATTTCAAGTGACCGCTCCCGCTCTTCCGTTATTATTAGCTGGAAGGTATGTTCCAAGCCGGACTGGAGTGCTCGCCCGGGGCGCTTGTGTTGACGTAGAGTGTTTAGATTTTTTGCGGGCGTTGGAGTCGGCGCTGTGTCGGTTCTCGTTCCGCTCTATCAGTCTGAGATGGCTCCGAAATGGATTCGTGGGACATTAGTTTGCGCATATCAGTTTTCGATTACCGTCGGTTTGTTGGCTGCTTCTGTCGTTAACCAATTGACCTACCAATTAAAGGGAGCCCAGGCATACCAGATTCCTTTCTCCCTGCAACTCACCTGGGCCGTGGTTCTCAGCCTCGGTCTTCTCATCTTACCAGAAACGCCGCGATATCTCATCAAGCGTGGTGACAAACACGCCGCTGGTCTAGCGCTCAGTCGCCTTCGACGTTTAGATATTACACATCCTGCTCTCCAGGAGGAACTGGCAGAGATCGAAGCAAACCACGAGTACGAACTTGCCCTGGGCACTGCGTCATATCGTGACGTCTTTACGGGCTCTCCGCATCTGGGCCGTCGGATTCTCACCGGCTGTGGACTCCAAATGCTTCAACAACTTACTGGTATCAACTTCATCATGTACTATGGAACCACATTCTTCGAGGGTGCAGGCGTCGTCAACCCGTTTACCATCTCTTTGGTCTTGAACATCATCAACGTCTTCTCCACCGTTCCGGGCCTATTTGTCGTGGAAACCTGGGGGCGTCGAAAACTCTTGATAGTTGGATCGATAGGGATGGCCATCTCCCAATTGATCATCGCTATTTTCTCGACCGTCACCAATGACATGAAAGGATTGGTTGCAAAAATACTAATTGTCTTCCTTTCCTTTTTTGTTTTCTTTTACGCTGCCTCCTGGGGTCCAGTTGCCTGGGTCGTTACTTCAGAGATATACCCTCTCAAGGTTCGCGCAAAGTCAATGTCCATCTCTACGGCATCGAATTGGTTGCTCAACTTCGGGATTGCGTATGGAACACCGTTTCTGGTCGAAGAAGGAACAGGATACGCTTCTCTAGGACCCAAGGTCTTCTTTCTGTGGGGAGCGTTCTGTATTTTGGGGGCTATCTTTGTTTATTGCATGGTCTACGAAACCAGTAAGATCAGCCTCGAACAGATCGACGAGATGTATGAACGGGTACACCTCGCATGGAAGAGCAAGGGCTTTGAACCGAGTTGGAGTTTCCAACAACTTCGAGATGAAGGCTTCGCTGACAGCGGCATCCCACCGGCGGAACATGAGCTTGAACCCCCGAGGACAGGTTCGACGGCGACTGATCCGAGCATAGAAACGATACAAACGATACAAACGACGGGAAATCACACGGAAAATAGCGAATCAGAAGAAGACAAGGCAGTTCGCGAGTTAGGATTAAGCAATGTCGATTTCAGCTACTGAGGTCGCCTTTTCGTTTCCTACAACTTGCATATATGGAGAAGATTCACGTCTTGGCCAATGCTTATCTTTACTCGATATACGTTTAATCCGGCATATTTCTTGTCTTTTTACGAAATATACTTATCATCACTATCAGCGCCGGAGTTCGGAGGGGTCGGAGTACATTGGAATTTCGGGGCACTCGGGTTCAAAGGGGCGGATTATATTCCACGGGATACCAGGTCTGGTTTTTGGGTCGGCTGTCCCCATTCAACGGAAATGATAAGGCTTGGCTTGATATTTCTGTGCCGAGGGTTTTTTTTCATCAGGGGTGGCTCTCACGTACAGTGGTCTCGGTCCACTTCTCGGCGTCCTTTTTTGATTATCTTTTAAGTCCCTACAGCATTTACTACCCATACATATGGCTGCACGGGCGTGTTTTCTACACTGGGTATCATGGTGCTAGGACCTGATCTGTCCATTCTGCTCCGAGGGGAAAGTCTTATATATCTGTATCATGCCTTGGGTAGACAGGGAGTGATCTCGTTGTCATCACCATCACATTATTGATCTAGTCGAGTGGGATTGACGATTGAATAAAACCTCATTGTTATTATATTCAACTCGATATGTTAACGGTTCTTTTGTATTCCGTGACTCTATCTGTCTATTTATTCAAGTTGAAACTACTTGGAGTGCCTTGCGACTGCGGGTTGAGTTCTTGATCTGTATAAAATAATTGATGTTCTAACCTAGGTGGTTCTACTTCGATATGGAACTAGATATAGTAAATTCCATGCTGGATGAGAAATTACATAGAACCTCAACAAAAGGCATGTGTAAATTCGAGTACACGATGTGAGCAAAGCGTATGAACCCCTACCTTTAAAATATCTGTCTATCTAAACCTTCAACCTATCCAGATCAACTATGAAAATTTCCAAACAATCCTTTTTATTCAAGAGCAAAATAGCTAAAGAGAGAAAAACAATACCTACTTAATAACATAAAGCTCGCTCCACTGCATGCCACATCAACTTCAAGCCTCATCCATAGCTTCAAGAATAAGATATATATCCGTCATTAAGTACAGCACTTTACCTCCAACATTAAACCACCGTACGTCTTTCTCCCACCCCCTTATATCCCGGCTTATTTCCATGCCTGTTTATATCTACGGGATGCCATAAAGAAGTAGATACTCTCCTCCTTGATAACCGTATGTTACTTCTCCTAGCGTTACGAGTCGACTTTCACTGCCTTATTATGCAAGTGCGGCTGAGGCCCTGCACTTGGGAAGAGAAACAAGGACTCGAAGCTGGGGGTTACGCTCTTCTAGGTCTGGGTTGTTTACTCATGATACTTCCCCGTATCTACCGTAGCTAAGCACATAACAACATATACGCTATTAAAAATAGCAGAGCAATGCCTAACTTGAGAAATCGGCGCACATTGAGACACACAGAGCACATAGGAGGATATAACAAAGCAGCTCTACCAGAAAAACCACCCAGCCATCACCAACATCACAACCAACCCATCCCACACTCCTTCATTCACGCAAGGATTCATTACATACATGCATGCATTCATTCATTCCTATTACTACGTCCCACCACTCGCCAGGTAACCTACTACCTACCTACTAGCGATACAAATACACCTATCCACCCCCCCCCAACCCAATCTATCCAGCACCTTCCCTCTTCCCCCCTCCCCCCTCCTCTCTTTCGGGAGTAATAATACAAGCTAGACCATCATTACGTACTTTTCGCATGGATATATATAACTAACAGCTTTTCTTTTCAACGTTTCCGCCCACCGCTAATTTGGAGACAGGTAGATAGATAGATAACCTACCTGCCTATGAGGTACAGTAAGCACATCAACCTCGCCAAGTAAGCCACCCATAAAACAGTAGCACCATCCACGCGACGCGCCAACACGTAGTCCACATCTCCTCGAGCACAACGGCGAACGCGGTGCGATGTCTCGCCGACGCGGGGCGCCAGGGATCGCCACCGCGAGATTTCCCATCGAGGTACGCGTCGCGACGGATCTGGATCCTGGGGCCGCGGCTTTGCGCCCAGCCCCATTTGCCGGCGGGCGCGGCTTTGCTGGTGCTCTTTCCGGCCGTCTTGTAAGGCGCAGTGGCGGCGGTATTACCGTTGCGGCCCTGGGAGAGCGAGTGGCTCCTCGGTCGCGTGGACGGGAAGCGGGCGGACGGGAGGTTCGATGCTGAAGTGGCTGAGTAAGACGTCGAGTCGCGCTCGAAGACCCCGTCTTCGTCGTCTGCGTCGGATTTGGCCTTGAAAACGGGCAGCACGGCCGATGGGGCGCTGTGGACCGGTTCGAGAGCGAAGGACTGGAGTTTTAGGATCGGCACGAGGAAGGCTCTCGCGATGAGCGACAGGATGGTTATGACGCCTAGGACGGCGTACGTGAGGAACATGGAGAGTTGGTTGGGGAGAAGACATAAATGCGTCTGCATGGTGCGGCCGGAAGAGGACGGGGGCGGGTTCCCCTGGTCATCGATGGGGTTGTAGAGTGAGACCATCTGGAAGCCTGGTGTCGGCACGCCCATTGCCATGCTGAAGCTCTTGACGGTGATCTCGCGGACGTTTTCTTTTTGTGGTGAGTGGACGACCTCGCAGTAGTCGTGGTCGTCTCCTGAAAAGACGTGTATGACGTTGCCGATACTCTTGATCAGCTTGATGGAGTCCTCGTCACTGAGAACGTTTTGGTATTGATACCCGGCCGAAACGCTGATGGCGTTGCGGTGATCTGGAAACACGGGGCTGGTCTGCCCTTTGGGGGGTTTGCTCGGTGGCCAATGTTCGCGCATCGGACCACATGGTGTCCCGGGTTCGCGATATAACGGGACGTGTGTTAAGAGAATGGTGGGAAAGTCGGTGGCACCCTCACCGGGGTCAATAGTAGGTAGATTGCTATAATCGGCGTCGTCGAGTTCCTCTACTTCGTGTTGGAGAGTAATCTCTTCAACTTCGCCTCTCCAGAATCGCAACTCTTTCTGTACAGCGCGACGTTTCGTCGCCTTGACATCGTCCAAGAAGTCATTGACTGGCTTGTATATACTGCGCAAGTCGACCTGGTCTTTCATTTTGGACGTGTCGGCACTCAGGGAAACGGTATCCACGGAAACAAATGTATGGTTTCCGATGACATCAACCCTATTCGTCTCTCCAAAATACGCATTAAATCGATGTCGCACCGGCAGCTTGACTTCGGCTCCAAAGCCAAGGTCATGATTTCCAGGTAAGCTCGATATGAGCTTGCGACCACGCTGGAAAGGCGCAGGGGTAGAACCTCCCCAAATCCAATTGTTAATGAAAATCCGGCCAAACCTCGCATACTCTTTCAACCAATATTTCTCGCCATATTTCTTATTCCACTGCTTCACGTGCTTCTTCTCCTCAGCGGGCCGGTGACTCTTAGCCCACTCCGGGTCGTCGAAATTCCCATGTGCCGTCTTCCACTCCCTCCCGCCGTCAAACAGATCACCCAAGAACATGACCGTGTCTGGATGTAGGATCTTCTGCAACTCGGTGTACGACCGCCTCATATAGTTATCGGTAATGCGCATGGTTAGGGGGTTAAGTGGCCATGGACGGCCCGGGTAGGAATGCGGATCGATGAGCTGCGGATCGGCGACGAAGACGAGTCGGTGTGGTGTTGCACCAGGAGGCTGCCGGTCAAGATATTGTTAACTTGAGTTCAGAAGCAGCTCATCGTCGCTACTCTTATCACCCGCCTATTCTCCAAGGCGGGATAGAAACCAGGTAGCCAAGAGGCGAGGGAGGTTAGCTTACCCAATCTTCCCAATGGTCCCAGTCGCAACGATTCACCTTGCTAGCAAACGTCCACCGCTCGCCCCAGAGCAGGACAAGCAGCCAGAGCGCAACCAGCAAGTGTGGGAAGCTGAGAAGACGGCGACGCACCATGTTGCGCCTCAGCTGGTGCCCTCCCTTGACAGCGAGATGCCAGGCCGAGTGACGGCCGCGGCCGTTGCCGTATGCCCAGGTCCGCCGCACCATTTTCCTCGCAGCGGCGGTGATCTCGTCCCATATGGAGGCACCGGGGTCGTGGGAGCCGGACGCGTAGTTGGCAGACCCGTAGGTCCTATAAGATGGCCGCGCCATGACCTCCTAACCGGGCAGCCATCAATGAGGCGACTGTTGATCTATGTACTTGCAGAGGCCCGGTCGGTTACTAATGGATCGAGGGGGTTGTTGGTTGTTGAAGCTATTTCCGGGGCTTGGTATAAGTAGAGAAGTTCATGTGATAATCATCTTAGAACTTGTTGATGTGGACGATTGATGTGCTGGCTGGGCTGAGCTGGGCTGAGCTTGGCTATCTGGATGTAGCTTAGCACTGTGCAGTATGTACCTACTACCCGAGCTGGGGGTCGACCTACCCAAGTTAGGTAGTAATGGGAAATACAGTGTGTATACCGTTATAGGGGCATCAATACTGTAGTAACCGTGTCTGTTGGGCCTTCCTATAGGTAGTAAGGTCTCAGGATAAATACAGTGTGCAACTCCTTTTCCAGCAACGTTGCACTTAAATTGTCCAGGCGCACCGTACCCCTAAGTACGGATGTTACGCTGGCACTCAGAGTCGTACTGTCTCAGCCATCAACCAGTCCATCTATAATTGTTACAGTGAGATAAATGGCGAGTGAGTTGATGGATAGAAGAGCACCGCTATTCCTATGCCACTGACTGGCAGAGTCAAGCTAATAGGCAGCAACATGCTATGAAATATTAATCTCAGTCTCTCCTTAATAAAGGAACCGATAATAATTCCTGGTTATAACGCACTCGATGTGTATCAAACCTGACCTAGAATACCAGGCGTGTCAAGTATGGAGCGAGAACCACCCATACCAAGACACACCAGAAGCAAGTGAGTAGTAGTGATAGATATTACCAGCAATGCCAGTTAGGTGTACTGTTGCCCAGAATAAGCCCTCCAATACAGTTCTCCTAGATGAGGTAGGTGGGTAAGTAGGTAACTAAATCATCCAAAACGTTCCCAGAATTCACAATCTGCTAAAGCGATGTCATCCCAAAACAACCATGCCATGCTACCAGCTAAAATGAAAATGAGTGTGCCATATATCCCACGACCCGGGAATTAGCCATATGTGCTTTCTTCCGTAAATATTTCCTTCAATCGAGCAACAAGACCCATTTCATCAGGTCAGGGGATCGATTTAAAATACCCAAGTAAACGACTCCTTAACCTCGAATGTTACTGAATGCCTATAAACGAACAGTTAGCCTTCCTCGGAGAACACACGTCATCCATAATAAAAGGGATAACTGCAAAACCTACCTGATATCTGTCGCTGAAGCGCCTACGAGCACCCTGAATCGGCCCTCTTCAGCGATCCACGCCTTCCTAGCAGGATCATAATATCCGACCGCATACTTATCAAGTGGGACAGTGATATGCTTGGTCTCGTCCGGGTCCAGTTCAACTTTCTCGAAGGCGACGAGCTCTTTCTCAGGGCGGGGGAGGGCAGACCTTTCGTCACGAACATAGATCTGGACCGTCTCGGCGCCAGACACGGCACCTGTGTTAGTGACAGCCATGACGAGGTGGATGGGTGCGGTAACGGAAGACGTCAGCACCTTGTTGCTGAGTGAGGGCCGGCCGTACTCGAAGGTCGTGTACGACAACCCGTGGCCGAAGGGGAACAAGGGTGCCACCTTCACCCGGTCATAATGCCGGTACCCGATGTACAACCCCTCGCCATACAGCACACGCAGGTTCTCGCCGGGCCAGTTGTGATATGCGGGGGTGTCTTCGAGCTTGCGAGGGAAAGTTGACTGTTGGGATTAGTAAGGACTGTTTCTAAGGATAGACGGAATGGTGTAGAGAGAGGGGAAGGAACTCACTGGAAGCTTGCCGCTTGGGTTGCGGTGCCCAAACAGGACATCAGCCAGGGCATTCCCAGCTTCTTGGCCCTGATACCACGCTTGGAGAATAGCAGGGACCTCATCGGCCCACGGCATAGTGACAGGCGAGCCGGATTGGTTAACGACAACCGTTCGGGGGTTAGCTTCGAGGACGGCCCGGATGAGCCTATCTTGGCTTCCGTCCGAGGGTAGATCCATCGTCTTCCGATCGTAACCTTCCGACTCCCACTCGGCGTCGAGACCAACAATAACGACAGCGATGTCAGCTTGCTTTGCGGCATCTACCGCTTCCTGAAGGTAGTCAACTTGATCTTCTTCCTTGAAACCGATGCGACACCCGCCGTACTTATGCGTCATGTTGAACTCCTTCTGCTTGGAAATTGGACGGAGTTCGTTGGTCATCTCCACGCGCAACTCCACGGCCTTACCAGCAGTCATATCGACGTTGACCATGTAGTCGATAGAGCCATCGAACATGGCTTCGCCTTCCTCGGTCCAGTTCCAGAGATCGAGGGCAAGCTTCCCATCGAGATATAACTTGCCCGGGCCGACGCTCATAAAACTGATGGTGTGCTTCCCAGATGAGGTCGGAGTGAGATATGTTGTTGCAACCGCCGACCACTCAGGCCCAAGCTCATTCAGTGGTGCCGAGTCCCAGAGGAAGAGATCCGTGTTAGTCCTGCGTTGTGTAACAACAACATCACCACGGAACTGGTCTCCGCTGAACCATTCTAAAGTCACACCCGGTTTACCCGACTTATCAGTGCACAGCGGCGACGCCACAGGGAGCCATTTGTAAATGTGACAGCCCTTGGCATATATTACCTCCCCATGTGCTGCCTGCCTGATACTGTCGAGAGGAAGCGTGTTATAATAAGGGTTCAGGCTAGCACTGCCACCACCACCCGCAATCGCTCTATCGGCATTTGGCCCGATAACAGCAATCTTAGAAGTCTGTGGGTTAAGGGGTAATATGCCCCCTTCGTTCTTCAACAAAGTTAGGCCTTCAGCACCGGCCGTGCGGATAAGCAAACGCGTATCCTCTCTATCATCTTCTCTTTCAGGCTCTTCGACCGACATGTCGTCTCCTTTAGTCCGTTCGACGAGTGTGAGCACATTTTCTGCAGCCGTGTCAATGTCTTCTACAGTAAGCTCTCCGTTTGAAATGGCCCTCAGGAGTTTCTGATAGCGCCATTTTGTCGAATGGGGAAACTCGATATCACAGCCTGCCTTGATTGACTCTGCTGTCGAGTTCACGCCCCCCCAGTCTGACATTACAGTTCTAAGAAAATCAGTTAGTCCCGATCTCCGATTTACAGGATTGTATGCTTACCCGTCGTAGCCCCACTCGCCTCGCAGTATATCCCTCAGCGTGTGATGATTCATGTCGGCGTGAATACCGTTGATAAGGTTGTAGGATGTCATGATAGCCCATGGGTTTGCTTCACGTACTGCAATCTCGAAAGGGCGAAGATATAACTCTCTCAAAGGCCGCTCCATCACCAGCGAGTCGATAGTTAGACGATGTGTCTCTTGTTCATTTGTGACAAAATCTGCATGTAGGTTAGTCTAGAGTCGACATTCTCACGAGGCAGTTGAGCGAACGTTTGATGGTAGCAGCAACTCCTTTAGATTGGAGCCCCTTAATGTACTGGGAAGCCAGCTTTCCAGTGAGCAAAGGGTCTTCTGAGAATGACTCAAAATTCCTGCCACCTAATGGATGTCGGTGCATGCAAACGGTTGGAGCAAGAAGAACCTGAGCTGATCTTGCTCGAACTTCGCCAGCTAGGTGTTGGCCAACCTGGTAAAGTAGACTTTTATTCCAGGTAGCCGCTAAAGATATGCCACATGGAAATAGAGCGGCCTGTGTTTAGTGCCGTCAGCAATAGGTATTACACGAGACACATTAGGCATACAAACCTTTGTGCCTCCAACAAAAATACCACCGCGGGCGCCATTAGGTCCATCACTGGTCTTGATTGCTGGTATGCCTTTCTCAGGTATCGACTTTGTTCTCCAGAAGTCTGCGGCAGTGAGAAGGGAGACCTATACTATATTTAGCGTGTGATGGTCATTTGCTCGTTATACATACCTTCTCTTCGAGAGTCAGAGAAGCTAGCTTCTTCTTCGCTGCCGAACGGCTATCATGTAAAAGGCGTCGCTTGGGAAATGGGCTGCCAGGAGGGGAGTATTCGGTATCTGGTGTCACATTGGATCCATCGGATGGTGAGGCCAGAGGATCAACACCTTCATATTCTTGGTTCTCATAGGGCTCCATCATTGTGGACGACGTCTTCATGGAGTCTCACCAAGTAAGCAAGATTGTAATCTCTATCTTGCTACGATGACACTGTGAGTTGTCGGAGAGGTGTGTTTAGGTAGGGGATCAATAGTGGAAGGTGAACTGGTTCGCGTCACTCATAGGACAACTGAGTTGAAGCGAGTAGATTGCAAATAGAGTAAAGGCTTAAATAAGGAACTGTAGTATCGAGATGATCTTCAATGGGTATCAGGAGAGAAACATATGAGCACTATATAATCAAAGAACCCGGTGAATTTGCGGGTATTCGCCAAGAATGGTGGTGACTCCGCCGTACTATAACCCGAAGCGTGGCCAGAAAGCAAACCCCAACTATACTCAGAAGTAGGTTACGAGATATTTATGTCGGCAGGATGGCGTAGGATGTATGGATGGTACGCTGCCCGGCGAGTTTGGGTTGCAAAGATGATAGACTTGCCTTGTCAGGACACTTCACCGCTCACGCGAGGCTGACTTAGATGAGTTAACCCTGATGACGATCGGCACACTTCGACATGTGAGAGTAGAGACGGCCGAAAATCCACCGGAATGTGGAGGAGAGTGGGCAAGATACTGCGCGGCTTCAACTTAGTCTCGTAGTAGAGACGAATATGCGTGAGGCCGATAAGAGATATATATTACCACCCATGCCAAGTAATAGTCACGGCTGTGACGGACCGAATGGAGGGCGACTCTGGTCCTGGGACATCAACCCTCGTCCATCACACATACGGGGAGTGGGGGTTCGCTTCGGCAAGCACATGGTATCCATTAAGCTGAGAGCACGAAAAGTGCATAACAGGAAGTTGTCTGATAAGCACCATGATGAGAAGAAGCTATTCTACGAATAGCTGGTAGAGGCAAATCTAGGTAGATGTCCTTCCGAGGAGCAAGGATCTGTGGATATCAAGTGTTAGCCTTCAGTAAATAAGTCGGCTATGGGCAGACGTTTTCAATATCAAGGGGTTTTAGTGAAACAGATTCTCGAATATGAACATACTAGTGACCGCGTCCATAAAGCTTGGTAATAAAACGTTTTCCCCTTCAGGTTAGACACCTCCAGCGATGACGACCTTTCTCTCGCGGTGGTCTCCTCTACCTTGAATAGGCCAAGTGTATGGTGTTTAGCACATCTGACCCGAGTTCCGGGCAAGTTCTAGTGTGGAATACCAGAGCAAAGCATGGAGGTGTAGTACTGGAGCGTAGCAGCACCAGCCCAGTTGAACCAACCATGATCTACTTTAGAATCCTTGTATAACGTGCTAGAGATAGGCGAATTTTCCGAAAAGGCCGAAGGTGGTAGGTATCCCGTCGTGCAACTGGTATACCTTTACCTGCACTTATCGCGCGCTGTCGAGCTTCTGCTCGGTTGCCGGGAGATCCAAGGCATCTTACATAGGGACTGCTCAGCACGATGAGACCGATATCATCACATCAATGCTTCGGCCAATGCCCTTACGGCGTAGGTGAGGAGCTATCATGAATCAATTTGGGTAATATGTCATGTGAGAAGCGGTAACGAGCCGTGCCCGGGCCGGTACGGATTAGGGAGGGAGTGGGACATCAAACCAGTCGGACGGTTCACGTAGGTTTGTGTAAGAGATGGATGCACCTCGAGTCTAGGGCGGAGTGAGCTGAGTTACCTAACAAATTATGGGGTTGCCTTAGCAGTTCGGGACTGCGGCCCGGTGCGTCCCCGATTGGGCAAAGCGTTTAATAAGTTCTCATTTAGGTAACTCCATCGGTTGCCAGGCTCACAGTGCAAGCCCCATATACTGTCCCAGGCACTGTAAAGCATTCTTAGCCTTCCACTCGACGTATACTAATACTACCGGCACGCAGTATGCAGTTCATGCATGTCATTATCATCTAGATTTTGACGTGCTGCAACGTTTTTCACCGATTCACCTCTATATTAATCTAGTTCGATGTCCGCCAATAGTAGCCATTCACTCAATCTGATCGACAATCCATACCTTGCACATGCCATTATCTCCCTGTACATCTCCTTGCGGCTTGCCCAATGCGATGCTCAACGATGAATCCCTGTCATAACTTGCCCAGAGGCACACTTGAAATAATTACCGTCGTAGCGCATAGGTTAAGATGGACATTACCTACTTACGTGCATGTCCATTATAGATTTCCTTCCACTGAGGTACGGATAGTATCGTACGAGGCTTAGTCAACTACTACTGTATGCGATAACACGTCCTTACATGAACCATAATTGTTATATACACTGAGAATATGAAGGGAACGGTCGGCTTGACAGGAGTTCCAGAATTGTCCTATTTACAGTCAATAGAGATCACTGATGATGGCTTCTCCTGCATATCGATTGAGCACTAATCTATAGAATATCGAACTCTTTCGAGAGCGTAACTCCCAGATTGCCAAGAGAGTAGGCCAGGTACTATGACAAGGAAGTTTGAAGAATATGTGTAGTAGTGGCGTCTCGCTACGAAACACTTAATGAAGCAAGGTGCATATATGTATGTGTACGGGCAGCCAGCACTATATGTAGTTGATGATCCGAGTTGGATGAATTCAACGTTGCTCATCTTGGCAGACTTCGGTTCTCATGCATACCATCGTACGAGAGGCGCCAGCATGGAATCCTACAACTGTGAAGCATAATTTATCCTCCAGTACGAAAGCTCGATTTCATCCGTTATATCCGCGGAGACCCTCGAAGATGCGCCCTTCTAGGTCCAGTGAATCTTCATGTGCATGCATTGCTACCATATAGGTATATCGAGTTCAAGCCTTTAAGTTGCGCGCTTGTTGGTTCTACAGCGCTACAACTTGAAGCTAAGGTGGCGAGCAACGCCGACTCCCATCCCGATTGGGAGGCGGCACAGCTATGTTTCACTAGCAGATCTAAGATATCTATCTACTTACCATATTAGATGTTCAGATGGGGATCTAGAAATCTTTAACATCGTTCCATTAGACAGAGCGTTGCATCTAGCGCGCTTGTATCACGCTGGTAGCTAGGGTAGGGGCCTATGCGGACCGTTTTAGTGAATTACTGGAAGCTGGTTAAGCTTGCTCGACATCAATCGTTTCACGCCGAGGAATAATTGAACAAAAACAACTTGGAAATCATGTCTCACATGGAAAATTGAAGACGAGATTGTGAACTGCTAGCGTTTCGGAGGTTAGATCACCTCGGAGTATATACCCGTAGCTTACCACTGCATGTATGTGGGCTCTATGCATTGTAACCTGCGATCCACGACCCCAGCAACGAGGACAGGCACCATCGTAGCATTTCCCACATAGTACGTATCCCGAAGCGCTTGGTGGTATGCCTAGTCTGACTAGCAATAGTCCTTTGAGTTAGTCCTCGGTTCTTATTGTCAATATCTAATACGTGTCCTATTACCAAGCAACAATCGAGAAACGGAAGGCCGTACCTTGCATGGATTTTCAAAAAAGAAAAAAGAAAAAGGAGTTCAATCTTAGACACTCCGTCTTGGCTTGCATAAGATCAGCAGCTACGTGAGCCTATTTCCCTGTGCGGGAGGTCGTCCACGACCTATTTACCTTATGAGGGTCTCGAACTTCTTGGCACTGATGGAGTAAATTGTTCTGGAAGACATAGGGTATTCCTACCAGTGCCTCTGCAGCTAAACTGAACACTGTTGTCCTCATCGATTTCCAGAGTAATGAGAGTTCCGATCGTTTTTCTCACGGCAAACATAGAAGCTATTACATAATGACCTTCTAGCGGCCCCAAACGGGACCATCCGCCCGTAGCAACCTCTAAATCGAGGCCGGAACCAGCATAGAGACCCCGAAAGAATACGGGGTAATGTTCCGTCACAGTAATACTCTGATCCGGTATGGTCGGCGTTGAAGAGTATCACAAGGCGCATCAAATCAAGTTGGTAGAAACGAACAACTGTGACGTAGTTTGGGGTAATTATAAAAAGCTCGGCTCCAGCCCCAATTGAAACACGGGGTAGAGTTCACAGAATCATGCCGAATGCTTTTTGTCGTGTTCGGGACCCAAGAAGAAAGAATACCTGGTAATGTCAGATATATCCTCAACCTGCTACCGAATACCTATTATGGGTATGTTGCATCGCGTTTCGGCACCAACTGAAGCTCCGGTGGGCTGCATTATTCTGTGCTTCATGCATCACCCAGCATGGTCGGACGGTCGGATTTATGGGCATGAGTAAATCGGAGTGCGGTGAAAGTCTGAAGCTCAGCGGATCGCAGTGAACAATAGGCAACGGGTATCCCAAGGTGAGCATTGCTTCTTCCTCGGACCACGGGCAGTACACGGAATTAAGTCATCATTGCCATGCCAAGATCGTGTGATATTATGGTCATCATGTAGGTAGGTGCTTGTTCTGCCATCTCATTGGGGACATGTTTGGGGAAAGGACCACGCGGACCACGCGGACCATGCGGACCATGTGCGTGTGCCACCCCGAGGCGCGCGTGAATTACCTAAGCCGCTCGCCTTAGGTAACTATGATGCGTGGCAATGGTTGATTACACGACATCCAAACGCTTCTTGTGCTTGTAAGGCTTGCTCAGAGTCCGGAATTCGTAGAGATGAGAAAATTATAAATATGATAGGTGTTGTCGTTGTAATGATATCTCGAATCACCCATCAGCATATTCAACGAAGCATCTGCACACATCGAAGACTCATTAACATATATCAACCTCTTCATATTAGCATACAACAGAGCACAAGACTTCGAAATGGCTGCCAACTCGAACGCAAACAAGGTTCTCTCACCAAAATTCTTGGCGCACATCGTGCTCAAGACACCGGACCTTAAAACACTATCTACATTCTACAAGACCTTCCTCGGCGCGCACGCAAGCTGGGAGAGCGAGCAGTTAGCCTTCCTGACCTACGACGAGGAACATCACCGGATCGCGATAATCGGGATCCCGGGACTTGGAGCTAAGGTTCCGAAGAGCGCGGGGTTGGACCACATCGCCTTCACGTACGAGACGCTGAGCGATCTCCTGACGGCCTACAAGCAGCGCAAGGCCCTCGGTATCCTCCCTGTATGGTCAATTAATCACGGCCCTACCATGTCAATGTATTATCAAGATCCGGACGGAAACCGCATAGAGACGCAGGTCGACAACTTCGACACCGTGGAGGAGACCAATGCCTTCATGACCGGTCCGGAGTTCTTGAAGAATCCCATCGGGGCCGATTTCGACCCGGAAGACCTGATCCGTAAATTGGAGAATGGGACCCCCGAGTCGGAGCTGAAGAAACGGGCCGATATTGGAGCCCGGGGACCGGAAACTATTCCATGGGTATAAGAAGCCGTTCAGTAGGAACTACGCGTAGGGAGAGTGATAAGAAGGATTGACATCTAACTTGTTAATCTCACCTGTTCCATCTTGCTATTTGATTGCCTGCGTCACTCGTCTCCTCATTTTTTTTTTTTTTCATACTCGCAACTCCATGTATAGCTAAGCGAAGGCAATTGGTATTTGGCGTTATGGTTGTACAGAATTTTATAGCAAGCAAGCAATTTGTGTCCTTCCAGGTAACTTCTGTGTTCGGAACTCGTGCTGGTAATGTGACAGCCATAGTGCGCAGTCATGTGGAGTTTCTGAGTGTATAATATTTAGTTCGGTGTAGATGCACGTTACTCTTCTACCTACAGTACGTTGCAGCATGCCCTTAATACGACATCGTAATCCCTAGTTACCTTAGACAATAAATGTCAGTATGCCCCTGTCCGCGCCTCATGCAGCTTGTAGCCGTGATGGCTAGACTGTCCCACCTAGAGATCTCACACACCCGGTCGAATACATTGCATACTTAGCTAGGCTGTATGCAATGTATTCGACATGGGCAGGCTAAGGCAGTTCAAGCAGTTATGAACAAACTGTAAGAGGCGGGGTTGTGATAATGGCGTGTTTCTATTATGGCACATAGGCACGACTATCCGACGGTTAGTATCGCCTCGGGTTCGGTTTGGTCCTCGCATGGCTTGGCCACAATGAAGCGAGCAAGTGTGCCAGAAGCTAACAAAATGAGACAGATATGACAGTGTGTATAAAGGATCTAGCTAGCTGATGATGTCTCGCTAGGTTGGCTCATAGATTATATGCAAGGGGGACCCAAGAGAATCCGACGATAGGGCTCGGTGCTGCACTATATTCTGGCTTCCCGTGCCGTGTCTTGGCAATGATACACTATTGATGGTCTTCTGGAATGCGAAAGCCACCTTTTCCAAAATCAATATATCATGCAGCGGGCCGTGTCGTTGTTAGAGTAGCTGTCATAGCCGGCAGCTAGCCGGTCGTGGGATTTGGCACTGCTACCTCATTTTTACTCTTAAATAACTAAGTCGCGAAATCATCTCGATCGCATCCAACTCTCCTTAGGCAGTGTGTTCACCTATTTGCATGTCATAGCCAACTTAAAGGCCCTTTTCCCACGCGAGGTGATAAATACAGACCAGCTCTGGTCTGACCTAGGCAGTTACTCAACCACAGAGTACTATTAAGTAGGAACGATTCTACCTAGCATGATCTACTTAACCTGAAAGCGTCTAATTTGAGTGTATTAACTAGGTACCTACCTAGGTTGTTGGTGTGGTTGAGATTTTTGATAGATGGATGTGGAGGGTCCCTCTTGAATCTTAGGATTTGCGAACATGGAAACTCGAAGCGTTAGGTTATCTAATCAATGGAGATGATTTATTTGTTGTACACGAATAATTAATGCGTTTCGGAAAATGGATGAACTTACTGACTTTAATTTTTGAATATTTGTATCATGAAAGTAGCTAGTAGGTATAATACTACCTATGTAGGTAGGTGGCGAAGTCATTAATCATTAATAGATACATACAGTACATGTTTTCAGGTACCTACCGCCTCTTTGCTACACCTTGGGTAGGTTAGGCCTACTATAGTTCTTTTTTTTTTTTTCCTTTCTTTTGCATCTCACTTGCAGAACTATTTAAGCCGTAATAATTTGACATCGATTAGATTCCCCGAAATTGTTGCCTTTTGTCGAAGCTGAAAAGAGATGGCGTTGGGGAGAGCCTAGGATATTCCCTGTGTAGAGGCTTCCTTCTTTAATTCAAAGCGTCGGTACAAGATATGACAGCCTGCTTCCTCTCTAGCGGGCCCCACATGATCTAGATCATACATAGGTACACTAGCGCAAGGGGGGGGGTATCCAAGATGATCACCATGACTGTCACCTACTTAGTGACTGTCATAGATTTTCTAATTGCATTTTCTATTTTAAACATAATCACGGTGACTGTCATATATATAATATGGTTTTTTGTGTTAAAATAATTGCCAGCCCGAAATAGTCTGGAATACCTGTAACGCTTTTGGAGGGCTGTGACTGTTTTGATTTTTCTGTGACCGTTTTGATTTTTCTGTGACCATGTTGGAATTCTGTGACCATGTTGTGGATCCTGTGACTATGTCGGCGATTTTACTGCC